>JAUUEB010212071.1:0-22381 GCA_032362205.1 Clione limacina | reverse complement strand
AGTATATTGTATACTCTTATCTTAGTATTAGACCTTATATATATAGAGTGCTTTATTGGTATTATACTGAATAACACCTAGTGCTTACAAAAAATTACATTGATTTGTTTTTCAAAAAGGGAAGATGGGCTTATGTCACTGCATTTTTCTAATAAAGAATAATATTTGATATAAAAAAAATTGTAACTAGATATTTAGGTGATAATTGTAAAACCTGAAATTGTGAAAAGGCTAACAATTAAGTTAAAGCGTATGAAACTCCTAAATCAACATTTACACAAGACAAAGAAATAGCAACGAAAGGCAGAGTACTATATTGTTATTACAAGTATTGCATAAACGAGAAGGTATACACAAAGATATAAGGAAGTCAAGTTTTATACAAATCATTGTTTACCTCTTGTATTTTATGGTTATTCGCCAATCAAGCTAAGGGGTGAAACAGTATTGCAATATTTTGTGATCAATGACACATCATTGAAGTTTATCGCATGTTCATTTCATTTTAAGTATTGGTTTGTGAAATGCCCAAAGCATCAAACATAAAAATTCAAGGTCAAATTGTCAAGCATCGGTTCTTATCGTTTTTAAAAAAAGATCAGTATATCTGACTTTCTTTTGACCCCTGGATTACTACAAGTATCACAGTTACTGGTGCTTTAGTCATAATTCAAATTTTCTTGACAGAGAATATAAATCATAATTACCAGGCACTTGAAACTTTCGTTGTGTTTCCCTATCTTTTGCTTAAGCAGCAATACCTCGCATACTCAAAATCTGTGAAAAAAAGAAAATGTTCATGTCATGTTAAAAAAAAATTATAAAAATATCTGTTTTTCATATGCATGGTCAAATAACAAAAAATAATCTATTTAAAATAATCATAACCTATAATTGGTGGTATGCTGAACTCACTTTGCATTATCTTTGTTTTGGTCTCTAATGCTGGTATTCTGGGTTGGCTCCTCAGGCATCATTGGTGTCTCTGGCACAGCCAATTCAGGCAACATTATTGCAGTTGGCATCTCTGGAAGATCTGCCAATTCAGGCACCATTGGCATTTCCTGCCTATAGAAAATATTTAAAAATATGTTTTTTTTATCACATTATCCAATAGTATTAAACTGAATACAGAAAAAAGTGAATGGTTTTATAATACACAATGTTATAGTAACAAACTGAATACAAAGTTTATGTTTTTACTTGAAGAAATTTTTAGTTGAAATTAAGATTCAATTGTGAGTTATGATAAAAGGCATCATAATTGTGTTATCCAGGAAGGCCTATTTTGCACTTTATCAGCTTATATTGATATAAAGTAGTTTAAAGGGCTGTTCTTGTCTATGTAAATATTTGCTTGGATTTCTCAAATTAAAAGTACAAGTCATAGGCGAGCTAAAATCCTGTTTGAATCCGTTTAAGAAAATTAAATATGTTCATTTAACTCGGTATACCATCTTCAAGATATATTTGAGTTGCTAGAAACAGAATTGTTTTTAAAAATGTTACTTTCTAGGGAAGACCACTTTTCTTACATGACTTTTATATAGACATTTTGTTACATACAGTCATTATATTTCAGTTCAATCGCTTTTTTGTGTTATTCTTGATCTTCATATAACATATAACTTTTTGAAACCCTAACATTTACTTACCTTAAATCCATTGATGAATCCTCGGCTTCCACCGATTCATTCACCTCTGATTTTTCATTTCCGGAGACAGAGTCTGCATCCTCGGATACAGACTCTGCATCCTCGGTCACGGAGGCTGTATCCTCAGAGAAGGAGTCGGTATCACCAGCTATCATGTTTGCAACTAATGCACCCTCTCCTTCCTCATCTTCCTCTTCAGGTGGTGATGGTGCTTTATTCCTGAAATCACACGAATGTGTATGTTAAAATCCATAAGTTGAAAATCGAACCAATAAATAGAGGCTTATATATTTTCCCTAAGTAAAATTGTCAAAGAAACCCTTAAATCAACCATCATCATCAAAGTAAAAGTCTTCTCTTGCTATTGTCTAAAGTTAAAGCATGCACATGTTTTTTAACTAATTAATTGTTTAGTTGAGATTTGTTTTATAGGAAAATATATGTATTAGGAAACACGCAGAAATAATTGATTTTTTTTTAAATTGTCACCTTTTGATTGCATGATGGGCATATTCCCCTGTGTATTTGATATATATGCAGTGATCAAATTTTTCATGTCTGCAGCTTTCGCAAAAGCAGGCTAGTCGCCTTGCCTTGACTTCGTAGTCCCTCACTCGCATCACCTGTAAGAAGAAAACACTTTAAATATCTCGTGGATAATTTTTTTTTTTAAATTTCAATATTTATTTTTAACAATATACTGCCAACAAGTTAAAGGTATAAAGAAAAGTAAATTGAAAGTGGAAATTGGAAATCAAATTAAATTATGAAGAAGAAAAAGAGTTAAGCGCGCTTTGCAAAACGTTCAGGGCATATCAAAGTCGGGTCAAAAAACTGTCATCCAATGAAGAAAAGCAGCAAATATGTTATTTCACAGATTTAAACCTATTAAAATGCTGTGATTGTTACCAACTTTTAGCTACAAATATGTCTACTCTGCTCTAGATAACAGAGTTACACTACTGATTTGAGCGAATAAGAGTCTAGTATTTAAAGATTTCAGTTTCTTAATCATTATTTACCTGATGGAATTTCCGAGTGCCTTTCAGGGTACCAACGTCAACCTCTGGTCGTTGTCTGTTAATTTCTCCCCGTTTGACCAGAAAGAACGTTCTTATAGCACCGTCTTTTGGTGTCGAAAATGCATCATTGGATGCCCAGTCCACTATATCTTTGGCGTTGGAGAAAGTTTTGCCTCCAGCCACGGCACGGGTCTTAGCCTGTTGGAAGGCTCCTGTAAAATAACGAGATTATGTCATACCATTGAACTAAAGGGCAATATCTCTGGTTTCATAACAATGACGAAGAAACCTTAAAATAATGGCATTAAAACCTTTAAAGGTATAACAAACAAACATAGTGTCTAAAACTTACGCTAAAATACTATGTTTCCGATGATAGCTATAAAAAAAAACAAAAAAAACTAAGAAGTGGTTTAAAAATATAAATATCTAATATTGTATATGTATGTTTCATAACTTATAAGTAATGTTAGTTAAAACTCCAAATCATTTATTTATATTACATTCAACTGATATATCCGATATATTGAAAATCGTATTTCTATGTACAGTAAGCCTAAACGGTTTTGATACAAAGATAATGTAATTTACCTGTTTCTCCGTCGGCTTCTCCTTTGCCGTGCTCGCTGCCGTAGAACACGCGTTGAACGCAAGCAAGGCCATTCCTCAAGGACAAGTCAGCAAATGTGCCTCTACCTTTGTATTGTGCCGCACACCCATCACTAAAGATATATAACCTTTTCAGGGGGCCAAGAGCTTTCAGCTGAGCAATGGCATGCTCAGTGAAGTGCTCAACTGCATGAAAGTCATGACCTATGTCATCAGAGACATAATGAAGGGTGACTTTCTGCAGCTGGCATTTTGCGATTGATTTAATGTAGCACACAATGGGATGCAGAGTCATCTGCGACTTCCCAAAGTGCGCCGACTTGACCTCGTGGGAATACGTGGCCTTGCGGTTCTCTGCGAAATCCTCGACCATGATTGCCTCACCTGTTTGATAAAAATAGGGTGCTCGTTGTACTTTTAAATGTATGAATAATCCTAAACTTAAATTGTTTTGAATTCAAAGGCAAAAAGTACATGAAGGCAAACATGTAAGTACATTTGATGTACAACGAATTAGACAACAATAGCAACTAGAAACATGAGTACTCAGATAGAGTACAAACCTGAAATCGTGTAAAATAGTAAAACATTTCCTTATTGTACCATGTCAGCACTACTTAGGTATAAATTTATCAAAATATGTATTGAAAAATATATATTAATACCTTATTGGAGTGTTATCAATAATGCACTTTAAACGATTAATTTAGGATCATGTGGTCGATTGCATCGCTTATCCACTGCATAAAACAATCTAGTTTTGTGCCGGCAGTTTGGCAATATTATTTAAAACAAGACAATGTGTTCATTAATTATTATTAATGATAATCTTACCAGGCATCAGTTGATGCTTTAGCTGCGTACATTTTTCGTGCTGCCAATGGGCAGTGAAAATATGCTCCCTGAATGTTGATGTAGTGCACATCTTGTCAATATTGATACGAAGGCCGTTGAGAAGTTCTCTGTATGAAGCAAATGTAAAAACTGTCATAGTCAAAAGTATTCTTATATTATTCATAGTAGCTGAAAGTGAAATCTTATACAGTATAGTCAGTTAAGTACATAGCAATGTTAACAAGATGCCGTGAATTGCTATATAATGTGTGGTAAAATATGCTTAATGTTCCTGGGTATAAATCTTCATTTATAGTTCCATGGGGATCAAGACTACTGTTTTAAAATATGAAAGGCTTAATAATATTATAAATTTTAAGTAAACAACAGGCAACAACAATAGAATTCAAAGCAGTCAAAGCTGGACTAAAATTCCCACTTACTGGACAGTGCCTTCCTCAGAAAAAACATCGAGTTTGCCACTATCTCGACGCCATTCCATCCATCTGATTGTGTCATCTTTTTTACCTTCAAACATAGGAGTAACGTTCTTCAATGTATCCTTACAGTTCATGCAGGTACCTATAACATTAAAAAATACATCAATTATGTTGACAATGTTACATACATATATACATTGTCATACAGGTACGTACATGAAATCAACACATATAATATATTCAATACATTATGAATCCTACAGTGACAATAAAGTCGACAACAAACAGCATTGCCTGCCGCCGAAAAATAACACTTATATTGAAATCTGCGTCTTGCTAGATAAACTAATGCCTTTTTTGTGTGACGTGTGTCACAACGATGACATAGTTCATATAATGATGAATTAAGTGACTTAAAATCTTTTTTGAAGATACATTGATTTTTATCTAAAGTTGGTAGTCTTAAGATTACATTTATATGCTACATTTGACTTTTTATTCTAAATTGAACTTGCTGACAGCACCTGTCTGTTTTGGTGGTTTTTTTTAATGGTTTTTAATGTTTAGTGACATGTGTATCTTCAAAATCCTCAAGAAAAACCGCTAGAGATAGACTTAAATATTTTATATTTTTATGAACTGTATTTCACAAGCTTTATAATAGTGTAGGTTTAACCTTGATTGAGAATGTTTGAAAAGTTCACATGTCAGGACCACTTCTCATGGAACTGGCCAGTAACTCACCAAAAACACACTCTGGTTTGGGTTTATCCAACTGCTCGTCCTTTGGGCAGCATATGAGATCAAGAATTCTTGCCACACTCGGCAGCTTTTCTTGTGCACTACTTAACACGCGGTTAAGACTGTCAAGTTTGTACCTAAAATGGAAGAAATTAAAGAAATTAAGGCATACAAAATGAACAAAGTTGTTATATTGAAATCTGAGTTCATGGAATTTACTTAAAGAAGAACAAATAAAGTGTTGTGATGTCCTCAACCAAAAGAGTCTTGATCGGCAAGGCCGAGAGGAAAATAACCAGGTTTCCCCCAAGGTTAGTCAACATTCTTACAGAAAAACGCATTGTTTTAAAGGATAAAATTGCCTGTCCCCATCTAGGTAATACAGATAATAGGTTCTTTAAAAAACAAATGATTTGTGTTAATAAATTGTTTTAACTATCTGTCGGAATTTTGATCACTATTTCATTGCTATGTCGGTACAGCTTCACAACTTATCTTCCAAGGATAGGCTTAAACAAATAAATTGAAATTTTATGATTGTCGTTTCTCCTCTTGCCTATCTTAACAAGACCCACCCATATTTTCCTCCGTCAATTTAAGTAATAACTAAAAAGACTGTACGTTTCATCCGTAATTTCCCTTAATAATGTTATGTTGTTCCCCTTTAAAATCAACCTATAGTGCCGCCCTCCCTTCTCCTGTTTATTTGAGTGGTTTCTCTGAACCCAAACAAAACATCCACTCAATATCACCTGTCATAATCACTCATCCGTATACTCTATCATTATCATCTACAATGAAGCTTGATAAAGGCGTTTGGACAAAAGATAATTCAGTTTCTCATATGAGCACGAGTGATACGCCAATGTGTTACTTTTTACAATTTTTTAGAACAAAGTTTAGTACAAAACACTCTAGTTGATACCAATATGTCATGTCAGATCGATAAAACTTGAAAGAAATTCTAGAAATGATGAACAAAAACCCTTCATCTGCACGGTAACATAACCAAGTACATAACATATAGTAAACTTCAAGACATAAAATTGACTTACTTCAAGTTAAGACAGTACATGCACAGGCACGTTTCAAATGGAACTGTGCCAAGCTTTCTAATGTTTCTGGTCCTGAGTCTGGCAAACTTGGAATATGAAATCTGTATTTCGTCATGTGCTTGCCTAAAAAGCAACCATGCTTCCTTGACTGTAACAGTCATAACGTGAGCAGGCCCTTGACGTGTTGAGTACCGCCCACCGGGCAAGGGTCTGCTGATTTGATGATTCAAGTAAAATGCCTGTGAAAAGTAACATGATGGTGAAAAGGTCATTGTTTTTTGATAATCTGCAAGTCTATAATATAATAAATATGATCTTCATAATTTGCGTAATTTGTTTTTTCCCTGTACACTTCTATCTTATTTATGACTCTACAAAAAAGTGAAGGTGTTGAGAGTTTTAAACTGTTTGTGAAATTCATGCAATTTTATTTTCAGTCTAAATTAAAAAATCAATATAAAATGTGTGATATTTTGATGGATGTTGCTCATTTGAAGAAACTTTGTAGCTTTGATTAGGATGAAAATGATAAAGTTATATTTGTGACAATGTGAATTAGTAGATAGATACATGTAGCCATGTTTAGGCACGAGTGGCCAGTTTCTTAACGGAAATAGAACTTGTCTACCCAAAATTACCTCAATACAAACAAGTTTGTCTACATTCCTTTATTTACTTGTCGATATTCAAAACTCTTGCTTCTTAATAGCAATGATTATATGTTATGTTTTAATTGTTTTTAAATTAGTGGAAACCTTACCTTTACAAGTGCATCATTGGGAGAAACCTTTCTTGTCTTTTTTCTATAAGAAAAAAGAGGGAGAAAAGTCCTCAGTTATAAATGATGACATTATAAACTGACATTGTTGTAAAATGTATACATTCCAAAATATGATCATAGACATGAGAGTGACGGCTAAAATAAAATTAAACAAGATAACAAGAAAGAAATTAGTGCTACAGAAATGGTCTACCAACATCTTCTAAGAAACAGATGGACAGATCTGTCTGACAAAACCGCCGCCCGTCCTCTGTCCTGCAAGAGAAAGTGGGAAATAACACCAAGGATACCAGAAGCGCTCCTAACGACGCTCAAATAAAGGTGACATATAGAAGAGGAGATGGGGGAGGGGGACTAGAAATAGTTCTCACCTTTGAATTGCTAGCTTTCTCTTCGCCTTTGGTGATGTCCTAAATTGAACCGTTAGTTCAGTTTTATAGGCTTTCCTATATTCTGGGGTTGCGGGCACAGCCAGTTTTGAAATTATCTCTGCTGATTGTACTGGGCCTGCTCGTCGTAACTGCAACAATGAGAAATGAGTTATTCTTTCAAGTGGAATTTTCTTTATATGCCCAAAGTGGGTCTTGGTATAATAAAATCTTGAAAACTTATGGAGTACAATAACGATATCTTGCTTATACATGAAACTATTTTTAAAGTTATCCCATTGAAACTCAGTCTATTATACATTGTATAATGTCTAACACTTTTTATTAAAGATAACTTTTTTTGTCTACGTATTTTATGTAAAGTATACGTTCTACCTTCCATCTCTGTTATATTTTCATTGCGCTAGCATGTCGAGTATTGATATGACGTCAAAGTCTTCTTTTGTACAATTGAATGCTTACTATATTATACCAGAAATGCTTTAAAATATATGAAGAAAAAATGCCAAACTACGATAATGACATGCATGAAACCTAACCCAAATTACCCAATTTCACATATTACTTACAAAGTATCCATATCTTAAGTATAATAATATTGACGTTGAATTCATAATTACCTGCTTTTTAACGTTGTATCTGACGTTGTATATTGTTTGTTTGGACAAATGTGGGGTTTGGGGAGACATCGGATGGGGAGACTGAGGTTCCTGTTCACCAGGTGAACCTACAGAGGCAGTAAAAAGTCCAGAGATCCCTGTTAAGTGCTCCTCTGATGGTGAAGAATATATGTAAGGGTTTAAAGAGAATGGGGGTGATTTAGGGATTCTGGGGGAAGAAATTTCAATTGTGAAAGAAACATCAGGGGAACTAGGATCAGAGAGTGAGTGGGTTGGAGAGACAGGAACACGTGAGTTTGTAAGAATAGGTGTCACTTTAGGTGGCTTGTCTTTAGGAAGGGACTTAATGGGTGTTGATGTGACTGGTTGTTGTTTTTTACACTCCTCCTCCCTCCTTTTTCTCATATAGGCTCTCTTTTTTTCGTTGACTCGTCTTTGTTTTTGAGCGGAATAATTCTGCCGTTGCTGCTGTCTCTGTCTGTGAAGAAAAAATAGTTTGCGAATATATTTAATACTCAATTTATACTTATATTTATATAAGAGATGGAGATAGGAAATTAGATAAGTTCTTCTGTCTATCTTCTTTCTCCTGTATTATTTCTAATTATATTTTGATACAAACATTTTGTTTAAATAATATTACCTTATATTGATGAAATATAAATACAGTGAACCAGTTCATTTGTCGCCACTTTTAAGATCGTTGAAGCCACACAATAATAAACTTTTTTTTTATATTTTAACTATGCCGTGGTTAAATCCCATATACTTTATTCCAAAAAAAATGAACAGACACCTTTATTGCTTGAATTTATAAGATGTCTGCACAAAAAACTGTAGATGTGATAATTTACTAACACTTTGTACAAACGAGAAGTCTTGATTGAAGATTTCGAGGTATGAGAATTTTGCATCGCCAATCATAAACTTTAAAAAAAACTGAATATATTTTACTCACTGGGCTCTGTGGCGACGTAGCTCCTCAATGGTAAGTCCCTTCAAACTTTTCCTTTCAGTTGTCACAATTTTACTTGTTATTGTATACCTCGTCTCTGACGTTTTTGCGGCCGCTTTCTTTTCTCTGAATCTTCTCACGCGTATTCTGAAATGTTTGAATTACAATTTCAACTTCTCGGAAAAAATATAGAAAGTACATGAAATAAAATAGAAGTACCAATATCAGAGTATAAGTCTTACTTAAGAAACGTAGTTTCTGCTAGAGAGATATTAGCTAGCATTTTTTCTGGGAGAAACGGAATGTCATTTTATCTGAGCTGAATTATCTTAATTTGTATATGTATGCTATGATGTATGTGTGTTTTTGATTGACCAATGATTTATTTTCACTTTCTTTATCCTTTGATTTTCAAGATTTTGTCATATTGATATTTGCGTTGTTTGTATACGTAAGTATGTGTTTTTCAATTAAAATCCCATACTACATGATTTCTATTACAAGGTAAAAAGTCATGTTTCATGTTATACGGGGTCAATCAAGCATTTATTTAGAAAAAAAATGATCTTTGACTGCGATTTGAGAATTATGAATCTAGTTCTAATGCATATATACATTTTCAAAATATTGGCATCAGGATAACTCACATACTGAAACACTGAAACAAAGATTGAAATAAATGAGAAATAATTCCCATATGGGCATAAAATGTTAATGACTTATACATAAATGAAATACAGCTAAAGTTTTTTGAAGTCGAAATAACAAGGTCATTCATATGCACGTCTAAACAAGAAAGTTTTCACATTGCTTCTTAGGTTTTTAATTTTTTCACTTGGTAAGATATTCCAGACTTTAGGTTTATACAAGGTAAAAGCACGCCTAATGATTTGTAATTTGGAGTTGGCTTAACTCAAATACTTCATCATCAGAACAAGAATTTCATATTTTAAGATTACTGTGTTTTACCTTTAAGATACGACTCAAACCAAGAAAGTGCCGTTCCATTAATACAATAAGTTCTCCATACAAGTTAATTAAATAGTACGGTCGATTGTATCCAAAGCAGCCGATAAATCTATAAGAGATAGCAATGATATATATTTTGAATCAACTGCATTTAGAATTTCAGATATCACCTTTAACAAGACAGTTTCAATAGAATGGAACATTTTGAAATTTGACAACTTTCTCTTACGTCAATTAGGCCTTGGTGTGACAAAAGCCTTTTCAATACAACTTTCTCTAAAATTTAAACAAAATGTCAATTCTTTTCAGGAGTGGATTGACTAAAGCATTTTAAAAGCACCGGGGAACAGATATAACGTCCATTATTAGTCGCTATCACCCATAGAGTTATGAGAAACTATGCTATCACAAGGAGACAGTAGCGTCTATTGACTCCTTATAACACAATTGTGAGAAAAACTTATATTGATATTCTAACACAGTCACCAATTCTTGAACAGTTTGATGATTTTGAACAGAGTAGTAAGTAGAATTCATTAAATCATAAATTCTATAACAATTGCTACTGAAAACAGATCTAATCTTCTGTCTTTCTTTTTAAACAAAGAATTTTTTTACCTGCTCAGTTCCTTCACCCGTTCTAGTTTCTGCATTTCGCCCACCGTGGGTGGTCCAATGGGTCTTGTCACTTTTTGTTTTCCTCCGTTTCCCCCTTTCGTTTGTATTTTTCGTGTCGCCTTTTTTCTTTCTCTGTCCCTTCTTAACATTTCGGCATATTTTGCTGGGTCCTCTTTCTGAATTTTCTCTCTATATACTTTAGAAGGCATCTTTCTGAAGAGACAAAAAAGTATAAACTTACTAAAAAATGAAGCAATTTATTAGAATGGATTTATCCCGACACGGGAACAAATGAACGATACAAAGCAGTCACGGTCCGATGACCTTAGTATTACGTAGCTATGACTGGCGCCAATAGATATATCTACTCGCGCCCGCTTGAGATCGAATGTTATGTAACCGTTTCGCCAGTAAGTGATCCCATGGTGTATACAGGTAACTTTTGTTTAGATAATAATGTGTTAAATTAACAGAAAACAATTGGCAAGTGGACATTGCCACACACTTAACCAACGGTCAGAAGATTGTCAGTTCCATTTTTTGAAGTAAATAGTGCGTTGCATTAATGGTTTAAAACCAATGGGGTTTCATTAGAGAAGATGTTTCATATATGTTCACGGTATGGTTTCTTAAGAACTATTCTTGCAGCTTAATTTTGAAGTTTGTGTAGTCTATTGACATGATCCATTGGACATATTGAAGGATGAAATTAAGATCTTAAGCGATGACTCACTCATATAGGAAGACATCTGTCCAATTTTCATTTAAAAATGTATGGTCTTACACAGATTATTCACATGACAAGTCATAGATAGATCTTATCACTACCAATTATAATATGATTAATGTAAGTGTCAATTAGTTTAGCTTAACAAAGTGCAGCCTCTGATTTTTTTCTTCATTGAGTTTCAATTTGTTGGAGATCATCCATTAATTTACATCAACAATACACATTTCTAAGCTAGAAATAATACATTTATAGACGCATCTGCTGAGGGGTGTACTTATAAGCATATATGTGATAGTAATCCATGTGATTCCAAATAATATCACTAAATAATAGGCACTATACTAATACATAATATATACATATTGCGATGATAACTTTACTTAAATTCTTTAGTTGGTTTAGGATTGATACAAAATCTTGAGTATTATAGCAATTTCAATTTGCTAGTTATGAGTTTATAAATTGATTTATATTCTGATTACATGAATTGTGATTGGACAAAAAAGTAACATTAACCATCACCCCATTATCAAATCATTTTGTATATATTGATTGATACGATGCATCTTAAGTTGAATGGGTGTTATGAAAATAGCTCTTTTACATTTTACCTTACTATGCATTCCAATTTATTGTTATGTTAAAATTATGTATAGTCGCGCCTATTTTTTGTTAATGCTGTTTATAGGGGTTAAAAATGTGTACTCACACGTCACACAACCGAAGATATTTTAACTTATATGATAATCAATGTTGGTCATTATTATTGATGTCAGTTTAAAGCTAATGATAATTTGTACCATATGTTTCAAAACTTTTAGTAATAAAAACATTTTCAACTTAACTGCACTGCGTGAAATACCAAAAATTGAGAACAAATTGTCGCTCTTTCCTGACTAGTAACATGCCACTCCTAAGAGATCGTGAATAATGATGTCTTTTTACAATGATTTCATAAAATGTGTCATTTTTATGAAAGTTAATCCCTAAAGGGCCGCAACAGAGCCGATTATAGCCTGATAGCCTGGGAAGAAAATTAGGTGTGTTTAAAATTTAGCTGTGAAATATGATCACGGATGTAACTAGGCATTGTAACAATTTGAATGTTTAAAAATGTTGTATTGGTGTGTGTTTTTTTGCACTTTTTATTAATTTTTGATGACAGAAAGCAGAAAAGTGTCTTTATTTCCAAAATGTTTCGAGAACAAGCAAAAAATTTAACCTGCACCTATTAGGTCACTTTAAGTTTCAGCGATCTGGACTTTTTAATATAGTTACATCCGTGATATGTACTATTATTTCCATACATAAATTTGAAATTTGAACATATCTCCTCATTCCTTATTAAACCAGAAAACGGAAATATTGTGACTTTTTAACTGTCATCTGTATGTATCTGAAGCGATGATAATTAAAAGGAAAAGGAAGAAACCCAATTGTATTCATGTTATTTCTTACATTTATTCACTTCGATGGTACATTGTTCTTTTATGCTGACTATTGATATCAATAATCTTTGTATTTTCTTGTATTGTTCATTTCAATTTCATTTGATCGGTAGAGGTTAGGATTGCCTCAGTGTTTGACTATTTGTTCTGATTGGGTGTTGGCCTTTGCGTTAGTTTGTTGCCGTTGAATGTGTTTGTATGGTTGTGTTACTTTTAAATTTCGTTGATACATCTTTGTTTGTATATCTTTAAAATAATCATTTGCTTTAAGCCTACGCATTAACTGAATTAAATTTTAACTTTTCATCTCAATCATATTTCATAAAAACAATCCTTACAATATGCATTTTGTTCCATACACATAATATATAAGATAGAAGCTTAATGTATAGCAACTTGCATAAATAAGTGTAATTTTTACCCCAATAGTCTAAGGCTAAACATTCTTAACCTGTAACTTATTACAATAATTCTTATGTGTTAAGTAAAACGAACAAAATATTTCTCTTTTATATTCCTTTAATAAGAAATCGATTTATTTAACACTAAGCAAGAAAAGTAGATATCATCGTTTATGGAGTAAACACCGGCCTTCTGATTACGTTTTTCTTCTTTTCTACCATTTTCTTGAAAATTCGTTACCTGCAAGCTTAATCCCCTGTTCTAATAGTAACATGCCTCACGCAGATAAGTTATTTGCGAAAGAGCGGGCGGCCATTATCGTGCGCCCTCTATTATGTACCTCTACGGTTATTTGTGATTTAACACAGAATACAAAGTTTGGCTTTTTGTAAGAGTTGCATCAGTGATATAGCTGTTCTAGCCATGCAAATAATCTATTTTGGTGCATAAAGAACCAAAATATCTATTTGACACCATTAGAGCAAATTTTCAAAGGCTTGCTGTATGTGATAATTGAAAGTGACACAATATGTCACGGAAGTTAGTATTACAAATATTTTCAAAATAACTGTTCTTTAGGGTCTTATCACTTTTCATTAATAATGTATCTAGTGATTTGTACGTCTGGCCGCTATTAGTTGTTATCATTATGAATCAAGCTTTTTTAAAGTTTGAATAGCTGAAACTATTGAAATCTCTGTGTCACAGATGTTACTGTTACAAAATTATACAGAACCCTTTATTTACGTGGGCTCAATAGCTGTTGCACCCTATTTTAAAAAAAAAGATTATCAAATGGATTATGGAAGGAATGATAACTTTTATGTTTAGACTGATAACGGATGTTACTTAAAAGTGCTCAAAGTGTATAGCCTATTTCTCCCCGAAATACATAACGTTTTAGAGAATTTCCAGCTTAATGTAAGCATAACATTTTTAATCAAAATTAAGCAGACAGTAATCTTCTAGGTTCTGTTGTCTTATTTTTTAATATATGTTCACGGTATGGTTTCTTAAGAACTATTCTTGCAGCTTAATTTTGAACTTTTTGTAGTCTATTGATATTATCCATTGGACAAATTGAAGGATGAAATTAAAATATTAAGCGATGTCTCACTCAAATAAGAAGACATCTGTCCAATTCTCATTTAAAAATGTATGGTCTTACACAGATTATTCACATGACAAGTCATAGATAGATTTTCATCCAAAATCACTCCTATGTTTCGTGCTTTATCAGAAAAATAATTAATAATAATAATATAAATCTTATCACTACCAATTATAATATGATTAATGTAAGTGTCAATTGGTTCAGCTTAACAAAGTGCAACCTCTTGATTTTTTTCTTCATTGAGTTTCAATTTGTTGGAGATCATCCATTAATTTACATCAACAATACACATTTCTAAGCTAGAAATAATACATTTATAGACGCATCTGCTGAGGGGTATACTTATAAGCAAATATGTGAAAGTAATCAATGTGATTCAAAATAATATCATGAAATATGAAATAAACCCTTTGTAACCATTATATCCGTAATATTCTGACTTTTGTCGAATAATTGAGCTTTTGGGAAAACATGTATGCAAAATATCTTTTCATGTGTATTTTTAGTAAATTCACGAAATGTTCTCGCTATTTGAAAATAATATTGCGTTTTATTTAGTTTTATTATTTTCTTGTTGGGTTGTCAGGATTCTTTTAATCGTCAATTTTTAGGGATTACTCATATATTCTCAATTATTGCGCCATCTTATATGATAATTGGCCTTATCAACTTAGAGCCTAAGTCGTCTTTGCTTCAACATTTCTCAAAATGAGTAATTCAGCTCATCAAAAAAGGCAAATGTTGATCTTAAACATCAATTTCTAGGTGATTCTACCAGCTACGGCTTTACATGTTTTGCGTTAAATTATTCACACAATATCATCAAAGAGTTCATTTAACTATTAAGTTTTCGTAATTTTGTTTTTATCATAAGCAGTGCTTATTACATATAAATTGGTGTAATCATTTTAATTAATTGGTTGAGCAATTCGTTTTATTTTTTATTAATAGTGATTTTTTTCCCGTCCAAATTGTCGAATTACTTGTTTTTATTTCAAAGCTCTAAATTGTGACGTACATGAATACAATAATAACAATTTGCACTTCATACTACATATGATTTCTTGAATAAAGCGGATGACACACATTATTATTTAAATAATGAACAAGTTATTATCCATCTGAAACTATCACAGCACACTTTTCAAAAAAAATTCTGCATTGATTCCAATTCTTACAAAGCTCAAGCTCTTATATAGTTCAAAGAAAAATACCTAATTTGAAGTATTTCAAGAAGTCTCGATTTGCTTCATTTTTTATTTTATTTTTAGTAATTCACAATACGTGTTGTCAATAATTCGAAGCAACTTAGGTTCCCAAGAAACCTAAATTAATAAGAAACGTATAAACATGCGTACATAGTATGGCACAGAAACGAAAAAGGGGTACTCACCTGATAATAAATGAAAGAGGTCCAACAAATATGAAATCCAACTTTTTTTATCAATCCAAAAGGGTATCACGTTGAAAGGTACTGAGAGTTATGATTGCTTATCAATAGCGACGCATTAAATACCTTCGAAACGACTGCAATGGGGTAGATTCGCGAACTTGAACGCGCAGCGAGCGACGTACTGATTGGTCAAGGGCAGTGAACACAGTTCAGGTGTTGACAGGTTGGACATCTCTTCGTCACATGGCCATTCATGGATCAAACGAGGCGTGGTCTAAGTGACGAGCTTAATAATAATTAACTGGATGAATGGTGGAAACAAAAATCCATGACAATTTTTTAAGATTTCAAATTGTACTGCTTTTACAGATCTTTGTATGAATGATTATGATTGGAAATACAATCAAACTGTTAAATACCACGATTATAGTTTAAAACTCGTTAATCTGACTTTAATTTTTAGTGTGCTAGTTTATGATTCCTTCTTTGTTTTCTGTGTGAATTTGTTTAACTTCCATCCCCGTCTGTCTTTTTGAGGTGTCTTTTGTTTGACAAACAAAAATTGTTTTCACGTAGAGATTGCTTGGAAGTTTTACTTGATTGTATCCGTCTCACACTGGTGTGTATTAAATAAAACAATCAATAATTATCGAAAAGTATTTTCAATTAACATTGAAAAGGTAGTCAAGGACTGAAAATGCAAAAGTACACAAGGCAAGCTTTATAACCATGAATCAAACTTCAAAGTTTGTTGCTCATCGAGTTTTATGTGTGGTCCATTGTTCAAAGTAAATGTTGTCCGATATCTCATAACTGTTGAAAATCGAGTTACGATAGTTTTGAATTAAAATTATAATCTTGTATACAAAATCTTATAGTATCTTGAGTTACGATAGTCATGCTACCAAATATCTTTTTACGTATGTCCCTTCCTACCAAATATTATCTAGGTGTATATTTGCCTTCCTTCAAAGTAGAATATGGATGTTTTTTTCTACCTTCTTACCAAGTAGGATCTGGATGTATCTCTACCTTTTAACAAAAGGATAACTATGTAACTGTGTAGGATATGGGCGATACATCCTTTCCTACCAATAATGATCTGTATATATATATATGTATCTTACTACCAAGTAGGATCTCGGTGTATATGTCCTTTCACTCCACATATAATATAAATATTATGTCTCTTCCTTACGTATACCCATTTTAATTGAAGATTTTTGCAACCCTTTAAAAAATAACGCGTTAAGCCGCTATTCACAAACTTATAAAATGTGTAAGTTTAAACATGAAGTTTTATGTTTAAACAAGACGATTGAGTACGTGCCTTGGTGTTCTTCTCTACGTTTAAGACATACCCATTATATGAGTAGCTAGCAAAGTGTATAGATATCATGAACATCTAATGTAACCATGAACAGTAACAGGCGCGTAGCCAGGGGGACATGATGTCTCCCCCCCCCATTTCGAATCAAAATGCTCTAGTTTTGCACAATTTTTCAAAACCATTCATCCTCATTTTAGATGCAAAATGCCCTAAATTTGCACCATTTATAACTTATCTCAGTCCTGGCTATGCGCTTACACAGTAATAGGTTTATTGCACTTCAAATGCCGACAAAGACATCATGTCGATACTTGAGGACGACTACAAATAAGGAATGCGCCATACTCTTCTCTGTATGGGGTCACGAAAATATCTTGTGGTTTATTGGACGGATTAACGAATGTGCCTTAATGTCAAACAGTATGTTCCGCACGATGTCAATTTTATAGGGGTGCGAATTTTAACAAGTCATTTGGTGAGTTTGATCAACTTCTTTGATCGTTTTTGCAAGACGGAGTGCAGTACACGTTCCCACGGTGCTCGACCGTCACCCACTGGCACCAGAATAATTTAACTATTATCACACAGCGATCCTGAATCTGTGTTATAAAGTTTGATCTGAATTATGTTTAAATAGAAGTTTTAGGAAAATGGTTCCTGTTTAGGTAAATTAAAAATAAATAATGTGTTGATGTATTGCACATGTTTTTTTTCACAATACTTTCCTCAAAAAAATGTATTCACTCACCTGATAAGTAAACAATGCTCGTAACTTCAAAACAAAATGAAATATTGCGTTCGACGGTTATTGATAAATTTAATCATCTGGCAAGTCAACGTTTGTTAAAAAACAAAACAAAATATCGCATTCATTGGCCGACGTGTGTTAAAGACCAGATTTCAATTAGTTCCATAGTGGTAATACGAATGCAATTTCGTAAACTTGTCTCATAACCATCATAAATGGTCCCTCATAAATATAATGGAGCATTCTTATACGCAGAACAGGGGGAGGGGGTCCGTCCTTAGGAATCAATTTTTTAAATATATTTGATGAATTAACTCACCTGATTATATATATTTTCTTAATAGAAGATTTGATAAATTTACTCACCTGTTTATTTTCTTATGAAAAATATTGATAAAGTTAACCACATGATGAATCAATTCTGGTTCAAAAACAAAACGAAAGGTTGCGGTTAACGATCACCAATATGAACAATCATTTCGTTTGGTTTTAATTTTTGTTCCGAGATTTACTTATTTTGATGTAAATCATGACGATTGATAACGAAAAAAGGTCAAAAATGAAGTTGTTCTGAATAATAATATTCGACATTGACTTTGGGACACAAAAGAGACCACCTAAATAACGGTATGAAATAACAGTTTGGTCATTAAACATATTCACATTTTAATGCAAAAGTGCAATTGTTATTAGTTTTGCATCACATGGTTTCATGATGAGAATATTTCTTAAAAGTTTCATGAGTCTCCTTTCCATTGTAGACGTCTCTCTCCCCAGCACATATCTGTTTGTAAGAAGTACTGTCACCTCATGTGTTAACATCATATGGCGTTAGGAAATAGTGCGAATGACAAAACGGATGAAATGTTGTAGTTTGAAACAAAATGTGTGATAAGTTATTCAATTTTAACATGCATACTATTTTTTTTTAATCTTTTTGTGAAACCACTTTTAGTTTCAAGTCATTTGCTGGATTTTGCTTTGAGATATTGTGCCTTTTTGACATTCATTTTTGTTTTATTAATGATACTATGCTATATAATAAAACTTGTGTCAGTAATGAGAAATCATAATTTAACATTTCCATGAAGTGGATGAATAAAGTATCATCTTATTTTACATCTTACATCTTAAATCTTGTAAATTGTATCTTGTATCTTGTCTCTAGTATATTGTATAATATTCTATATTTATATAAAAGCTATTGTTCATCTTGATATTCAGAGCAAACATGGTTTTATTTTCGTCATTACTTGATTTTTGGGAATATGATATATAGACATGTTTTAAAGTGTCGATCGTTCGGCAAAATTATTATCGCCTGTTAAACAGAGATAAGTCACATGAAAGAATTCCGGTAAAGAATGGATGCTTAAGAACATGTCCGATGGCTGAGCTCTATCAAACTAATGACACTGCCATTTTAAATAAATTGCAAATGATCGATAATAAAAGAAGAAACAAATACATTTTCAATAACTTCAATCAGAAATTTGTCTAAGGCGCAAGTTACTTTCTTGATTCTTAACTTTCATGATTACCCCCCCCCCCCTCCATCCATGCATTGATGATGAGTTTGTAACTCGAATCCGGTTTGCCCCCCCCCCCCCCCCTCCTTCACATGGAGTGACTTTAGGTTACTTATTCTTAATTGTTTTTTAAAATGTGATGAAGATGGTGCATATACTTTTGTATCACCAAATGGTAATAGCACCAATGATTACTGTATTGAGTACGATGACTTCATGTATTTTGTGGTGACTTTACCATATGTGTATTTTCACATACAAAATCTTGACATATATACATTTTTTTAAATGAATCAAAATACTTTTAAAAAGCTATATTAAAAAAAGATAAGGTTTCTATTATAGTTGTTAACAACGTTTCAGCTCCCTTTTTATTAACAAGTATGTGTTATCCTTTACTTTGACTACAAACACACGTTGATGATGTTGTGTGTCAGTGTCTACACTTATGAACATTGCTGATATAATGACAAAGATTATTTGTGCCAATATACGTATTACATGTTTGCTTCCGACTAAGTTTGATAAAGAAAGTTTTGAAAACAAAAATAATGTTAGATTTTGAATGCTAAAATAACGTAAAATAGAAGCGATGAGAACAATAACACTGCGGTGTTTTGGCGTGAAATAAAGTGTGTAATGAACCAAATCATTTAGTCATAACAATATAAAAAAACTGAATGATCTACTTACCTCAAAGCAGTTTATCAATAGCGTGTTGTAGACTTGAAGAGCAAAATAAATGTACAAATCCACGTAGTCCATGTTTCCTAACGACTTGGTTTGATAAAGAAAGATTGGGACAAAATGATGTTAGATCTTGTTTGCAAAAATATCGTAGAAATATAAGTGATAAGAGCAAAGCGTATTATGTTACGCCTAGACGTTGTTTGTAAACAAGCTCTTAGAGAAAAAAGCTGATATGTTTTACACAAATAGAATAACCAATATATATAACAGTGTCAATAACTATTTAATGTTATGTCTTGAAGTATAGTATATTATGAACTCAAACAATTGTAGTCATAACATAAATCTGTTTTTTTCTAAACTATATTCCATTAATAGAAATGGAATTTGTTTTAAAAAGTCGGTAAATGGGAATCCACTCATCTTTAAAAAAATCACAGTTCCACCAATGCGAGTGTAATACTATAAAAAAAAATGCTCATTTATCTTCTTTGTGGAATATCATTTGTATTAGTCACTTTTGATATCTCTAAATGGAAAATTGCAATGAACGAAAAAATGTCCTCTCATTGTCATTTTTATATTGTGATTGGAAATATGTTAGAAAAATGAGAATTAAGAGTGTTAACAATTATGAACTTCGTGATCGAGTTTTTGTTATTAAACAATTTACAAACATAAACTAATAATTTTTGTTATTCAATCATGGGTAAGCCTATTTTCAAAAGCTGCTTATTTGAGCATGATCTCATCAAAACCAATTTTTTTCAAGCCTGTCTGATATCCATCAGATTATGTCAGGATCACCTTGTGGTCATAAAAGAATCAGAAATATGATTTGTTATGATATTAATATTTTACGAAATTTCATGACTCAAATGCTCGATGTGTCGTATTGCAAACATATGTACGTACTCACTGTCTTTTCAAGTTCCGCCAATGAAATAAGTTAAGTTAAGGAATAAAGACTCGGTGTTTATAGTGTGTCTATTTACCGACATATGTATTTATTGTATGTCAATGATATACCCCATCATTACCTAAACAATATAAATCACTGATCATTCTGTATAAATGTAGTACATCCGGTTACTATGTATCTTTAGTTCGTCTATGGGGAAGTGGTTTGTGGGGGATTGACATGCTCTTAATTAAAACTGAAATTGTGTTTACTACTAAGGGTTTCTAAAAAAGGATCTGGGATAAAGGGCAGTAAGTTTGTTATTGCCGTGTTATTTTTGTTGAAGCTGGTTTGACATCCATCAGATGTCGTGATCATCTTAAGTTCATGTTTAAATTCTGTCTGGTTTCACAATCTCATTTCAAAAGTCTTTTTATTTGATGGCTTAGTCTCGTCTATGCCAAAAGACGTTGCCATTTTGGGACTTTGGTAAGGTGAAGAGATTTAAAGGAAAGTGTTGTTGAAGGGCTATTGATGTATGCCGGGATTCTCCACCAGAGCGATATTTTCTGATGGGAAAGTGTTAAGAAAGAAAAAGAAAAAAAAGGAAAAGAGTGAAAACTATGTTCGTGTAAAATAAGTGTTATGAGCTGGTAAAAAGAAGGAACGAGAAAATGAAACGAAAATACAAATGAAAGCTGCATAATTAAAGATAAACCGAAGAAATGTATACAATGGAAATGGTGCTGTCTAATTAAGTGGGCAATCCCACTATGTTCGTAATCCCGCTACTTTTCCTTGTAATCCAATCCAGTCCCGCTTCTTGTTGTTGGGTACTCTAATCCAACAATCCCGCGACCAAAATATTGATAATCGTCTTGAAATTAGAGTGGATTACTGAACAAAAAAAACACGTTAATAAGTTCAAAAACATCCGTAAATTACTTAAAAATGAACCATTTATATATTATATTTAATTATATTAAATATTTAAATTTGCTTCACCACACTCTTCTCAGCTTGTAACATCAAAGTAAATAACAGTAGTAAATCGAAAGGATATAATATTATTAGACACGTTAATTTGTTATCAAATAAAACTATTCAGTTCTAATCTCATTTCGATGTTAAGCAGTACCAAGGGGGCGGTTTCTTTGACTTGTATACGGGTGACAAGCACGACTGGGCTTTGTTTGCTGATGAAATAACGTCCACTGTACACGTGTTGTTATTCGGCAAAAGCCAAAAAGTACATCTACCATAAGTGTCAGACAGGGATGCTTTCTCTACACAACACACTTCAATATATTTCTTGAAAGTGATCGACGCAATAGATGACCACATATCAACAGTGAGTAGTGGAGTACGGCCTATCTCAAATCTTCGCTTTGCGGACGATTTTGATGGA
>JAUUEB010211960.1:3061-13702 GCA_032362205.1 Clione limacina | reverse complement strand
TTATTCGAATAATCAATTGAAAAACAGAGTTATGGCCCTTTTGAGTATTTTGCTATATGTCTTTGTTAATTTTTTGCTCCATTGTCAAAGATAGAAATCTGAAATTTTGCACAGGGGATTAATTAACGTGTCCCTAAAAGCTGAAATTTAAAATTTTGAAAATAAAACAGTTTTGACAGAGTTATGTCCATTTATGTCTGGCGATCGGGGTAGTACTCTCTACGAGTACTCATTTTTTCTAGTTACAACTGTGTAACTTGTCTTGTAATAAAACAAGTTTTTTTTTAAATTTTTGTCTTTTGTTGAATTGTTTAATGATAAGACCTTGATTTAGCGGGTTTTTTTTAAATAAGATAATTTGTTAAGCAAAAAAGTAATCTACAGTGACATCTAATAAGCATTTGTTATCATGGTAGTTCAAGCAGTTCTGCTTGCTGAACGTCACTCATGACATAGGAAAAAATACTTTTTGTTATCAAGATACAAAAGGATTGCTACTCTGGTGGTTACGTTCATTATTCATTTGTTCTGATGGAAGATTTGTATATTTATTTTTATTGTCATGTTTTTGTCATATTTGTTATTTTCATTTGGGTTTATATCCTCTTTTTTGTAAATAAATGTTTGAATTGTCCATTGGTTGCTTCAAGGTTATATTTTATCCTTTAGTTTTCTTTTTTTAAATAAACTAGTGAAGTACCCGGTCTCGCCCTGGAAAGTTTATATATAATGACGTTTTAGAGTTTTAGCAAAAGAAGGAAAAAAAACGCAAATTGATGTGGTCTCCATTGAAAGTTTTTAAAAACCCTTAGGAATGAACTTATTGCTCAGTGTCATTAAAAAGGGAACATTATACCAAACAAGAAAGAAGACAAAAATTGGTGTGTTTTCCGTAAAAAAATGGAACCATCCTCTAGAAAACTCACATGTTCCATACTTTCACCCTCTAGAATTAACATTTGATCACCGGTGCCAATGACAGCATTTTGTGTGAGTGCACCGAGCATCTGTTCACTTGTGTGACTGTAGGTCAGCATGGAGATATCTCTTTTTCAAAACTTGGATTTCACACATCTCGTTCAAACAATTATGATTGCATGAATATAGCACTTATGAAAACTGAAGATCATCCCAAAAAAGGGAGAATAAAAAATCTATTCAGAGACCAATACAAAATCTTTTGAGTGTGTCTGAAGTCGTGCTTATAGCTGGAGCTTTTTCCAAAAAATGAAATAATTTCCAATAATTCACGTCTGCTTCCACTATTTAGAAAGAAGTATAATCCCTTATATTCACACTCTGCATCTAAAACCCTCAGAAATGAACGAAACAATTAATCAAACAAATCAGCAAATCAAACGAAGCGCATCAAAATGATGTAATTTTGCTTCACTCCATTGTTTATTTTTACATCTGTTTCAAGCCCTACGCCTAGTTTTATGAAATCTTAAATGTTTGCTAAGAACGAGCAATCGCACTTTTAGAAAATGATTTGCATAACAAATGACATCTTCTACAGACCAATAAATAATGTGTCTGCTTTATATGAGTGCATTATCGTTTTTTGTGCGACTTTATTGCACTTTGCTTTGTGAGTGCTTGTTTACTAACTATCTTTTGCTCAGGACTTGTGTTTCAAAAACGTCTCGTTTTCGATGATAATTGTTTCGATCTACATATTTTATACACCAAACTACGTCCTATGAATTCTAGTTTTCACACTAAAAATTTCACACTGTTTATATTGAATATATATACAAAAAACAATAGAATTGACCTTTTGGGACATTCAGTATATTGTGACATTTTCTCTCAATAGCTTCTTGATATAAACTTACACTGCATTAGCCTTATATTTACATTTTTTAAAAGCTGCTGGAAAATTGAGAAACGCGTGGAATGTCCCTTTACCATCAGATTATTCGTGCCTTCCCATCTCGATTTTTTATTCTTATTTTCTACCATTCATCTTTCGGTGTCCTCCAAAAACTGGTGTCTTTCCTCACGCCATCTTATTCCCTTCCACTCCTCCGGTGATCATTGCTAAATGGTGCTGATCGGATTTTCCAGTCGGAGTATTCAAACTGGGTGAGAACTTGATCACGTTAGCTATTGTTGTTGATAGCTGGGGCTAAATACTCTATCTGCCATGGCTAATTCTATTTGGGTGGCGCTACGACGCTTGCGAGAATGAGTAAATGACGTTAGTGGGCTCCCTGCCTGGGGAAGCGATGAGGATGGTTGAGGCTGAAAGCTTGTGACGACTTCTCGATTCTATACCACGTGTTAGTGCACAAATATCGTATCTGTCTGATAGATAGAATGGAAGTATCTTTCTTTTCTAAATCTAATCTTTTCTGTACTTGGGTATATTCTATCATCCATCTCTCCCGTGAGTGCTTTAGAAATCTGTTCTATGTTGTGTTCTTGTTTTCTCTTGTCTTGTAATGTATTTTATTGTATGCAATCCAACACTGTACATTACACGACAAGCAAAACGGATATATCAAGTATTTTGATACATTTAACGTAACAACGTCATGATTTCTCGTATTAAGTTGTTACGATTATGATGTTTTTGCTGCTTTTATAAATACTTCTGCTACGTCTGCGAATACAGTCATGTGACTATGATTTGGTTAAAGTCATGAGTTAATAGTGTACAGATATGTTGTTCATGTTATTGATGTGTTTATTCGTTAAATTCCTTGCATTTCTAATTTGTTTATTTTTAGCGTTGTTCAAATTTTCCCTCTGTTTCTTTTTTAAAAAATGTCTTAAAACATATGCAATTAAAGGACAATGAGATGACAGCCCCTTTGATTTATAATGTCTGTATAAAAAGTCTTTGATACGTCTAGAAAAGCCACTCTGCCGCTGAAAATGTCGGTGGCATTGCCCAAGATTGTATCGGTTGAAAGTGACGTCTCTCACTCGGGATGAGTTGCTGTTGGCACACGATGGGACATTGGGGTCAGGCTGGGATTAAATGCTTGTAGCCATCTATCAGTTGCATTATCCCATCTCACGGCAGTGTGGAGCAGCGCCAATCTGGCCAAGAGCTCACACCTCGCCTTCAGAGATAGAGTTAAATATCGTCCAGGAAAAGAGAGCTCTGCTGGTGGCTCCAGGGCTATTGAGTCTCATCTTGCTTGGCAATTTCACATCCCCACAAGGCAAAATAAATGATCTGGGGAAAATGAGATGAAGTCTAAAATAGTTTGAACTCATGAGAACGAAAAAGATATTAGGCTACGAAAAAGGATGAAAAATATAGACGGCTTCTGGTGTATCATAATTGTTGCTTTTATCATTGTGACTAAGATCTTATCAATGATAACAGTTGGAATAATGAAATGGTTTGTTTTTTTACATAGGGGTTGGTGACTGTTGAATTTGAAGGTCAAGAAAAAAAAAGATTCTGGTTGGACTAGTCGGTTAGGCTCCGAACTAAACTGCCATAACGCTTGGGTTCATATCCAGGTTGCAGAAAATGTTCCTAGAATTCTAAAAAATCACGACTCTCCACCTGATTACCCAAAACTAGAAAATGTATTGACAATTATGTCTGCTTTCCTCGTCGTCGCTAGTGATGATTCCAGACAGTAACCGCACGCGCAAAGCATCATGGTGCCCGTGCGTTATAGGAATATAACTGCACGATTACATATATTGAATTGTATAGAGAAATACAACCTTGGGTATAATGATACTTCCTAGGATATTGCACCAGATGTCAAACTGTATGCGACGGAATATCTTACAATTTAGGATACTCACTTGAAGACAAACATATTAGAGGTATTTTACCAATGCTGGGGTCGAGTGGGATAGTAGTAGTAGTAATACACTCGAGTAGTACTCGGGTAGTGTTTCGATACTTCTCCCAACACGAGAAGTCGCTTGAATTTGTTCCAAATACTCCACTCGAGTGGTTGACTTTTTTTTAATAATCATCAATGCTAAAATAATTGTTAACAATAGAGGCAAAAAAATGAAAATATGATGTCTAATGGATGACATATTATGTGAACTAGACCCTAACTAATTTTCACTTCTATTTTACCTTTGGGTATAAAACATCTATACATTTTTTGCGACTACTCGAGAGATTTTGTTGAGTCAACCAACTACTAGACCACAAGACTTTATTTTACTAACTTCATAATCAATTTACGTTACATCAAATACAGTCAACCCGCGCTACAGAGCCAATTTCCTTGGAAAGGGAAAATTCGCGTAGTAGTGAATTTAGCGAGATTATTAGTATCGAATTCGCGTAGTCAGAAAATCACTTAGTAGCGGGTTTTTTTAACAAAGAAATAGCAGGAAAAATCCCATGATTCACAAAAAATGGCACTGAAGGCGTTTTCGCGTAGTAGTGGATGGCGCTGTCACGGAGTCGACTGTAGTATGCCTTCTAGGAGTTGCGTATTTAAAGTGACCTCAGTCCAAAATGACTGTTTAAGGTTTCATGGTCTATTCAAAAATAAAGCTATGTTTGTGTCAATAACGTGATAACCGGAACATTTTACATGGCTGCTTAGCCTGTGTTAATATGATTGACAACGACGAGTTCGAATCCGCTTAACCAGTCATAGTTGACAGGCGATTGTGTGGAAATCACACAGTGTTACAGGTATTAAGCTCGCTAAATTTATTTTCCTTTGGGGTGAATCTTAGTGCACACAGGAAAAAAATGGATTTAGTGAAAAGTAAATATTATACGTTTTAAAATGTTAACACGGAAACGACAGTTTAAGTGATGCTTTGATGTTTCGATGCAATCGGTATCTTGCATAAAAATGTTTAACAAGTTGCGATATACAAAGGATTTTTTGGTGGCTTCAAGTCAAGTGGCAACCTCGCATAAGAAACGCGAACGTAAATTTGATTTTACTTTTCGACGAAGAAAGGGTTTGAATTCTTACATTATATCCATGTATTTGACCATCTTGCCCAGCAATTCCCCTTTAATAAGAAGATCATACATCTAACAAAGAATCATCCTCCTATTTGCTGGTTTCATGTTAACTCTTCCAGAATATAGCTTTGTTTTTGTATATAATATGATACCCAGATCATTTGACCCAGTTATTATGCATTCTCAATGAGAAAAATATGAATAACGGGATATTCGCATTTCTATTCTACAAAATCGAAAAATTTATCAAATTTCATATCAAATATCGCGTTTGAAAAAATGGAACCCTCCTTGAGGAATAGAAAACTAGCAGTTATCACGTTACGTGAGCGAAATGTGGACATGACAATAATAACATGGACACAGAAAACCTAACGCCAAATTTCCCTTTTCCCGCAAGGGGATAAAGACGAAAAGAATGAGCAACATTATTGAAGAAACCGTTAAGTTTTTGCTATTCTAATATTCCTCTGATAACCATTATTCCCAAGACAAGTGCAGTCGGTATAACCCATGACTCCCGGCCGAAATGTCTACTTCACGCGTCATAGACAGTCTTTAAATTGTGACTTAAATCTAAATGTGTTCTATTTTGTAGTTTAGCAGTCTAAACCTGATATTCATACTTCTCTAGTTGAACACCAAGAGCCATTAAATTAATGTGTTTATTGATAACAAAATATTGTTGAGTCTCTTAGTCTTACGATTGTCAATAATTAATTTCTTCGGTCTCTACTCCTTATCAGTTGTTTGTCGACTCCAGTAATGATTCCTTACAAATATAATGCCTATCTTTCTATAACTCTCAATCACAAAATATGATTACGGTGTCATTTGACTTTTGACAGAAATAAGACACCAATCATCACAGTGACGCAGTTTTCAGTCAGCAAACACGGTAAGTCCTCTTGTTTCATACCCCCAAAGTAACCACACTGCATGGTTAGAGACGATTTGCAAACGTGTAATCAATACAAAACGTCTGAGAAAACTCGAAACTCTTAATGAATGCCCACAACGTAATCTCTTTGGCCGATAGAAGACTGTGCCTGATTATCTCCAACGTTGTCACACAAAACTGTATTTTTCCTGTGTTTTTTTACGGTTAAGATTTACAGATTCCCAATATTTGAAACCACAACCAAGCCGCAATGTTTCATATGTCCCAATAATTAAACAGAAATGCAGCTGAGGATGCAACTTCTCATAATTATGCAAGGCGTCTAATTAATTAGGCAAACGAAACCAAGGATCAAATGAAATTCGACCACAACAGAGTGCCTTTTAAAGGGAGATCAGCAATATTATGATACATGAGATCCTTTAGAAAATATTAAAAGATGCATAATTGTGTATGCATCTTTTAATCTGTTTTAAAGGATCTCAGATATCACCCTTATTTCATCATATTGTAATGGATTTTTAGAAGAAAGTTGATATTGTTTAACGACGGACCAGGTGTGAATTGGATTTCACGATAACCTCAAAGACAAAATTATATCATCTTTGTCGAAGCCTCAGTTATATAATAGCTTATTAATATTGGTTATCAGCAGACCGAAATTGCAGAAATTATGTATCTCAGATTACAGTATATTTTGTAGAGGAGTTATCAAAGACAAAATTACATCATCTTTGTCGAAACCTCGGATGTAATACAGTTTCTAGTTTCTGGTTATCATCAGGAAAATTTTAACAAAAATAACGTATCTCAGATTACAGTATAGTTTGTAAAGTAGTTGCACAATTTGACATCGTGAACATCGTTTGCCATTTTGAGAAATTGATCATTCTAAATAAATAATCTTCGAACTCTGTGATACTGTCTACTAATCGCATATAAACTTATAAAAAAGATAAAAGAGATAGTATAGGCCTATATTACATTTAGTTTAATTATTCCCTAATAAGAGTAAAGCTTGTAATTAAGAGAGCGTTCAAAGCCTGCATCAATTTATCATGCCATACGATACTATCAATCTGCCCGGTATATCGTATCGCTTAGGTTTGTTTTCTTTTTGTTTCGGAACTATGATTTTAATAATAGATGTTCTGCGACTTTTCTGGCTATTAATTCGTTATCTTTAGTGTTTAGCAATTACTGGGTTTTTTCGATTTATTTTAAAGCTTTGAGTGACTGACAAACTATAGCCAACTCAATTTCATTCAATTCAACTTTATCTGAAAAGGGTGTCATTTTGAATTTGTACCACTCTAACAATGGCCCTTTGATAAGGTAAACAGTTTAAAAATGTACGTGAAATATTTTGTACTTTAGTAGGTACATTTGAACTTGAGAACAAGATCACCCAAGGCCAAGAATATCCAATCTTTATCGGTTTCTACAAGATCAACTCTATTTCTGTTCATCTCTGGCCGAAGATTGTCTCCTCTAAGCTATCCCTTCAAGTCCTGGACGCTCACAAACCTAACAGCAAAGAGGAAAGATTGGACGAGCGAAGAACAAACTTAATTGTCTTCATTGTAATTTCTCGGACATCTGATCTGGCGTTACTTGCGAAGTGATGCGAGCCCTGGGACAATGCAATTTGGAGATGAGGCTGAAAATCAACTTAGCCTGCGTCTTGCTGCCAATGGGTTCGCTTGATCTGGGCATCGATTGCTTGCGACAGCTAACGCGATGATGGGCTCGTTCGCCAAGGGCACTTATTGAGTCGAGGTCTTCCTTCTTCTTCCATTCCAGAAATGTCATCACACACAGTTTTACACTCACTGATTACATGTGACATAGAGGTGGGATAAAGATGTCTCCTATCTAACATATTTGACAAAGTCGATAATGTTGACAATTACGGGCAAAACGGCTCTCGTGTCAATGGCTATATACAGATAGGAGATTTTTGATCGAGTTCCGTTATAGCATGAATGATATTTTCGGTTTGGTTATCTTATACACACAAAAATAATCAAATTTTTATCCCGTTTTTCGTTTGATATATTCTTTGCAAATATGGCTATGAATGCTAGCCGACAAAAGAAACTCAAGTTAAATGCTTTATATGAATTTGAAATAGAAATCTCAAAAGTTCGAGGAAAGGAAACCGCCATCCATTTCGACTGATCAGATTTGAATATATCATGTTTGTTAAAACTGTCATAGAGTGATACATAAAACATTATGATCTCATATGATAAAAACTCGAAGATAAAGATGACTAAAACTACAAAACTTTGGAATTTACAACAAAAAAAACGCGAGGACGTCAATCTTCACTCACAGTCAAATTGAAATATGAAAAAAGAAATATTTAGCCCTGCCAAAATCATCAGTAAAGAAGCTTGTAGGCCACGATACGTAATGAATATATCCAATTCATTTGCTACAACATGAAAATTCCATTTCGCCCTCATCCTTAATCTTCACGAACCCTTCTCATATTACACATAAAGTTAACTTAGTACCGATGATATAATCGGTAAATTAATACTACCGTCTATGCAAAGTATAATCCAATCTCCCGTCAAAAACAGGTGCGCGTGGCAAACGGAACTGATACCTGACTTTTCCACATGGAAAGAAATTTCTTCCCCGGAAAGAAATTTTCTCTCCAGAAGGAAATGTGGAAGGAAATTTTAATTCGAAGGCAATTGAAAGAAAATTTCAATTTTTGCTCTTTGTCAACTATATGTTTTCTCTAGAAAACAATCAATAAAGAAAAATGTCACGTGATATTTGCGTCTGTTTTAAAGTTGTTCATTTTTTAACCCTATATAAGGGAGGAAATGTGTAATAATTTGTTTGTCGGCGGAAAGAATTGTTGACGAAAAGAAATAAATAATTAGGGAATTTCGATCCTTCAAAGTGGAAGCTTTTAATGGAACTGATACCTGGCTTTTTATGTCACTGTTTTAAGCCAGCATCATCACAGGCACCACCAAAGACGCCGGGTCCTCTATGTCTTCTGTTATTATAGAGTTGATTTTGCACGGCTCGCTCGACTGACAAGATCTCCGGGGAACAAATACTTCTCATAATTAGTTTAGAGACGTCTTTTACTGAGTAGAGAAATGAGCTTCATTTAAAGGGACATTCAACACACTAGTTGAGTTTTGTTTTCTCTCTGGTGTACAGAGGTGGCACGCAGTGTTTGGTTTCGAAATCAGTATACATGTATATAGTAGTTTAGTCAATGAAGATGGTATGGGTTTCATTGAACCCTGGTTTGAGCGAAATTGAGGCTTGGGGGATATTACGCGCTATATTTTCTAAGTAGGGTAGAAGGTTAGAGGAAGGAATATAGATGTTGAAACCAAAGTAAATCGCAAATTACTGATTGTGCAAAAGATATTTTTTAAATATTAGGTTTCGAAAATCTACTCAAAAGTACCTTGTTTCGAACTGCCTGATTGTGAGATCCTCTCAGGCCACTCAAACTTCTTTCATTTAGCAAAACAAATTACAAAATTGCACAAACTCGTATCTTATATTTTGTCTTCGGCGTTGTAGAATTCTGCCAAGAGTATGACCAATGGCTAGACGTTTCGGCCGGTGACTTTGGCTAATTGGCAACTGCTTCCGGATAAAGAACCATTCCCTCTTTCTCTGCCTCACTCTTATCTCACTTCTTGAAGAAATGAGAGAGTTAAGGTTGCGAGTGAGGTTTCAAATCGTGGACATGTTTCTTAAACAATATTTTGAAATGTTCTTTATTTCTTAGAAAAATGAAAATTGTATGCTGTTTTTTTTGGCTATTGCCTGAACAACAAAAGCATAATCAATCAATAAATCAATAAATCTATCTGACTTTTTTCTCGTCAAAAGGTTTGATATTTTTCTACATAATGAGATATATAGCATTTTGTTCGATATGTTGCTAAGATGACCTTCTGTAAACTATGTATTCTCTATTATGTTAGATGTATTACTATGAGATGAGAGAACAGTTTCTTCTAGAGGACAACCGACCCTTTACTCACAGCTACCACATCGTGGGGGTACAACCGACCCTTTACTCACAGCTACCACATCGTGGGGGTATTTGTGAGAAAGTTGATAGGAATAATCATATAGATAACGTAAGGCAATTTGTACATTTATTGGCAATGATTAACTCATAGACTACGACACATCCAGTATAGGAACCCCACATGGAAGCATTCACGTACCCGACTAGTGGAGAGGTTGAGCACAACGTTACGTGTTATGTTATTATGAACATTCTTAAATGCTTCATAGGATACATCTTATAACCCACCAAAAACCATATCATTGAATGGCTTTGTTTGTCAATTTAATGCTGAGATACACAGGTAAATTAGCTACAAAGACGTCTATTCTAAGGGTTTCTTCTTTAAAATAAAGTGCACAATATGATTCTTGATATTTCTATTTCTATAATGTATTCGTTCTATTTTGTTTGCTATTTCGTAGTTATTTTAAGCGAATGTTTTGATATTCTGATTTGTTTTCATTCTTGTATTGAAACTATCAAAAACATATTACTTAATACGTCGTGGATTCAGATTATTTTGTCTATGTATTGGTGAAGAAGGGGTTATAAAGTTTACTCCTAGGAAAAAATGATCTTATGTTTTCTTTGTTTTTTTGTTTGTTTGTTTGTTTTATTGTTTCGCACACCAACTACCAAGTCGGGTGAAGGCAACCAAAGAGGAAGGAAGTTGTTGTAGTCGTTGTTGTGCAAAATTATCTTTAAAATTTCCTTCTCCAAAAAATTGCAGATATTCGGCTTCTGGAA
>JAUUEB010211849.1:0-13703 GCA_032362205.1 Clione limacina | reverse complement strand
GAGAGAGAGAGAGAGAGAGAGAGAGAGAGAGAGAGAGAGAGAGATGGAGAGGGAGAGAGAGAGAGAGAGAGAGAGAGAGAGAGAGAGAGAGAATTGAGACCAGACGTGCATTGTGTGACTGTCTGTATTTGTTCAATCAAATCATTTTATTTTTGCTTTTTAAAAGTCTTTAAGGTAATATTTTGTGGTTTAATTATTTGCTGACGTAAAACAGTCAAATGTTTTGTTCCTTCAATAGAAATGAAAGGAAAAAATCAGGGATTTACAGATGTTTAGTTGAAAGGAATCTTTTGTTGAAATGAGGTTTGTTGAACACTGCCGTATCTACTGTAGCTAAATACTGAAAAGATCAGTTTGGAAAACTTAAGTATAAAAAGTATCTATACATTCAGGTTGTCATCACCACATCAAATATTCAACAATTGTCTTTTGCCTATAAGGAGGATTATTCTACATATTTTACACCAAATATTCCTTTTTTTTAAGACTTCTACTTCTTTGAGTGTAGTTTACAGCTTATAGGTCAGGCTCTCCTCACATATTTCAGACTTTAGCTCCTCTTAGTATAGCTCTAATCTAAGTTTACGGCACACATAAAACCATGTTTTTTTCTACAGCTCGAAATTAAGATATAATTCAATGTGTGTTATGACGGGATATAGTTTTAGTCAGTGGGGACTTAGATAAATGTTCTAACTATCTGAAGTTTGAAAGATGTCATAAACCCTTTGTCTCTCAAACACCCAATACATACCTTGGCAGGTTGTTGCATCAGATTTGAGTGTGAAGCCAACAGGACATGAACAAGAGAAGCCACCAGGCCAGTTGTGACATTTGTGACTACATGGGTTGTTGTCCTTGCATTCATCATTGTCTGTAGACATGTTTAAAGCATTGAAAATAGAGATAAGCTTCTAGCAGCAAAATAAACAAGTATTTTCAACCCAATTGAGGGTTTGCAATGCACAGATAATCTTAAAAAGCAACTAACTAATTAATGTTGAAAAACATTGACAGACTCTACTGGTAATCGTTATACCAATCTCAACCATTTTGAAATGTTTGGGATATTCTTGGACGTAGAGGGAGAAATGACAATAATCAGCCTGACAATTTTAACCATTTATTCCAAGTTTTGCAACAAAAGATAATCTCATTCAACAAACACGATCCTTGAAGACTCATTTCATTCACAAAGAATTGATGTTTGGGGTAATGGGACACTGCCAATGGTCATACAAGTTACTGACCTTTGACGGAGCAGAAAGTAACGATTTGAAGAATATAATCATGCTGATAAGTAACAACGCATTTTCATTTGATTGCAGAGAAATTTTCAATGTCACCCTTAACTTTCTTTGAGTAGTATAGATGACTGTTAGGGTAATATCAAATCTAAAGAAAAACACATACTTCAAAAATAGATAAAAATCCAATTTAAAAATAAATTCCTGATATGTTTTCAACCAAGTGTATACTTACCATGACAAAAAGATCCAACCACATCATGTTGAAATCCATCAGGACATTTATTGCTCGGTTTACCTAAAAGAATATCAAATCATCATTTTATATTCTTAGAAACAATGGGTAAAATGAAAGAACATTTCTACTTAAAACATCTAAATAAGAAATGTGTTTTCTTTTACAGCACTTCAAACAATGTTCAAAGGCTGATACAAGAAAAAATCACTTTAACTTTCAAGTATAGAACTTAAGACATAATAAAACAAATGTATATTCCCTGAGAGTAGAAACCGTCAGAACAAATAAAAAAAAGATAGACACATGGGAAAACTGAAAAGGGGCATAACTCTGTAAAAATCACTATTTTTCAAATTGAATATTGAACTACAACAACCTCCATTTAAAATTTCATAAAACTATGTTCAACAGTATGGCTACAGCATGCAAAATTTAAAACAAACGTGAAAGGCATTTAACTAAAATTGATCTTTTTAAAAAAAATTCAGGTTTCTATGTCCAATGATGTGTGCTCTGTGTGAAGAGCCATACATACACAACGACTTGAAAACTGTTTCCTATTTTTGAATTCACACATTGTTGGAGAAAAAAGGTCGGTTTCTAATAAATTGTTTAACAAAAAGGACATAAATGAAATCTAAAGAGCATTATAAAACTGAAGAAAATAAAAGAAAAAGCAATCATATGCTAACCCCTCAAAAAAATAAGTTCAATAAAATTTGGTAAAGATATAGACTTATCAAGTTCGTATTAATCTACCTATCGTCATCTAAATACTATTTAGAAATTTACATACAAAATAGATTTTGTACAGGGTATTCTAAATGAAGTGTTTCTTTGTCTTCTTCTTCTTCTTTTCCGGACGATGACATGGCCTCACTTCTGAGCTGCCGAACCAAACTTTATTACGACCTGGAAGTGGCGCACCAGGAGGGGCTTCGGCTCTGAATAGCCTAGAATCGTCTGTTTTCCCGCCCTTGGCGGTTGGAAACGGCGAGGAGTAAGGAGAGGAATCTCTAATAGCTCCTTCTCAGTCAGTCTTCTTCTTCTTTGCCTATACACTTGAATTATGGTTTCAATCAAAAATAGGTCAGTTGTCCTTAGCATATTTACAGGCCCATACAGCTTGTCCTGGGGGCTCTAGGCCCTAGGCCTAACCTGCTCTCTCAGGGAGACAAGGCTTATTTAATTATCAATCTTTCTTCATAATAAGATAATTATCTTTACTTTGTTATGAAATAAATTCAGCACCTTATTTACTTTTGCTAACAAATGCACTTTTCTTATTTGATTTCATTAGAAGCTTTGAAATATACCTGGTCCAATAGCTGCCTCTAAAACATATCTGATTGATTTCTGCCCAGGAAGGAGTTCCACTTGGAGGTCAAATGTGCTCAAGTGTTGGACAAGGTATGGCATACGTCCACGGCTCTCATCATATGTGATGGTGTGGTTCCAGGCATACGGCATTGAGAAGCCATTGGCACTAAACAGACGAGATGAGTGAGCATACAGTGTACCTGAAGGATAAAAGTGATAGAAATGATAGAAGCAATTCAATCAATGCACTTTACAACCTTTAACTATATCAACAGTCCCAATGTACCTTCTCAGATTATTGGAAATTATACTTGGGTAGGAAATATTACATAAATTGTCTTCAGGCAGAAGGGCAAAAGTGTATATTGACTATGGTCATAGAACATCAAAATATAAATAACCTTACCCAATGATAGAGTTGCTTTTTTTTCGAAAGGTTTAGAAGCTATGTCACTCTGATTAAACATATTTTCAATTGTTAAATTAAATAGTTAAATAATTGAAACTTGATCATCAGAGATATACCCTCTTAGTGTTTTAAAAGGAAAAAACACATCTTCTGAGGCAAACAGTGATGTTAATCAACTGAGAAGGCATAATAAACATGTCTCAGGGTAAGTGAAAAACAAAGGAAAAGAAATACAAGATTTTTTTTTAATCCCATGCTTGTATCTATCTGTTTTTGGACAGACAAGACTTAATAATATGACCCTTGGTATAAGAATAAATGTCAAATAATGCTTCACCTGGTCCAGTCTGGATGTACTCCTCCTGATATGGTGCCAGAACTACTTCATTGACAGTTCCTAGGTCTGGCACCTCACCTCTGATGATGATGTCAAACAAGAGGTTACCTTTGCGATCAACACCATTGGCATAGTGAGACATCTTCAGGATTTCACCTGCCAGAAAATGAGTCAGATTTAATAATATATACAATGCATTTGGTTCAAGAAATGTTTGTATACAAACAGATCCAAATTCTAATCAAAATGAAAAATTCTAATTCTATTAAGGTTTTAGACTTTTGCGATTTTTATAAATTTTAAATACAATCAACTTCCGTTAACAAAGTTATTTTTTTAACTCAAAAAAGCTTAATTAACATAGCATTGGGGTACTTTAGGCTAGAAGCATTTGGATATCTCATGAGTTCATAAACTAGATTTATAACAGATGAATTTTCCTATTTTGTTAAATAAAGTAATAAAACTTTTAGTATCAAATTCATTTCATCCATTATGTCTTAATATGATATTGTTAACAACACAAGAGAAGACACTTTCTGTTCTAATTGATATTTTGTTTCGTTACTTAATTCATTACAATTTTTGTTGAAAACTGCTAATGGTTATGTTTAACATGGTGCTCTTTTCCTAAAAAAAATCTTGTGAAAGTTTCAAATAGTTTGCATAATTTGTCTTTGGGTTACCCCATTAACTTTGATGGATCACCCAGTATAGAAGAAACATACTCAAGGAAAAGTATTGAAAGGCCACTTAAGTGTGAAGATTTTAAACCTCACCTGTTGCAAATTCCACTTGTACCTCTCGCATGAACTCTCCTTTCGTAAGAGTGTAGCCATTGTAAGCACCATCCAGTTCCTTGGCAGTTGTCCAGTACACAGGTGTTAACAAGGACAGTAGATGCTGAAGGTAGTTGGCTGTATGTTAAAAAAATTAAGAAGATTTGAGGGTCTTTTAAGTAAAATAACTTGAATGCAGGACTCAACCAAATTAAATATTATATATTTTTGTAATTTCATTTTTGACAAACCCTAACCCTCATTAACTTACTATCTAAGAATTTGTTTATAAATGTACAATTGTGTACATTTGTATATGTAAAATTGTGACATTATATTTCTGTCTTTTAAAAGATGAAACATGCTTTTCCTCTTGTGCATATTTTGAGAGTTAATCTTTTACAAACATACAAGCAAATAATGGACTGTCATTTTCTAGTATTAAATATCTCATGTTCATAAAAAAAAACACTTTTTTACCTGCTTCAGGTGGCAAGTTTGCTACAGTGGCTTCAACCCTGGTAGTACCAGTATCTAGTTGTGTCATCTCACATACTATGGTAGCATCTGCAATATCTACATTATTCACATAGCCAATCAGGTTGCCCTCAGCTTTTCTAGGTAAATCTGTCAAGGAATGAATAATCATTTTAGATATAATTCTTTATAAGAACACATAGATGCTTAAATAATAAAAAATTGTCTACACGTCTTCAGAATGTAATTAAACACTGAGACTGCTGGAGTAAAAGCTAAAAGGTAGGACATTTGAATTGTGCCTCTTTCTTCCTTTTCCAATCATCATATTTAATGAGCGCAGCGTGAACTTCAAAGACATATTTCTTAAAGACTGTCTCCTAATCTTTAACATTTTACCTACTGCCAAATTTGAACAACAGACTTAAGACCAATGGATTTGCAATCTGGCGCCTCAACCGTTAAAAGAAAAAATAAAGAAATTGAGGAATTGTTGGCAAAGCTTTGGAGAATTAATCAATGTCTAAGAAAAAATTATCCATTTATTTTTCCAAAGAAATAGTCTATGCCTTGACGTACCATAGCAAGAATCACGCTCACAATCCTTGACCTGTGTAGTATCACCTCGACATAACCTGCCCCCATGTTCAGGCTGGACACAATCTCTGAATCTCCTTCTTATTCCTTGACCACAAGTCACAGAACATTCATCCCATTCAGACCATGGTCCAAACTTTCCATCAACTAAAAGAAACAAAATTGTTGAGATATCATCTTAAAGACAATCATGTTATTCAAAACCTTGTGTAGGATGACAATAATATTAACACAATTCTTTAAATTTCATAAGGGGTTATAATGTCTATGAATACATTCTGGAATATAACAGTGACAGTGCTACACAGATATTTTTAAACATGCTGTCAAAATAAGATGTAAGGTGTAGCACAACTTGTGCATCCTGGCCAGTCACAGCACTGGGCTAACCAGTCTTAGCACTTATATCTTAATACCAGGCAAAAATGCTGCTATTTATCAATACTAAAAATTATTAGGTATGACCTGACCGGTATTCAAATACCCAATCTTCACCCTTTATCATTAAACCAAATACTCAAAAGAATGACAAGTTAGGAATCTGCATCAATAATTCATGCTTGTATTTTGAGACACAATAGTCTCTTGTACTGACATAAGTAAGAAATAAAACAAAAAAATAACCAAAGTTCTAAAATAAAAATGTACATATCACTAATATATATGTAAAGCGTAAAAAGAACTTACAACGTTATAATTTAAACTATCCTCATTTTCAAACCACTGTCACAAAAAGACATTAAAAAAGACCAATAGCACAAAACGTCATAATAGGCCACTTATAAAAATCACATTAACAATGACTTAATCAAAACAAACTAAAAAAAAATAGCACATCTTCCAACAATATCAACCAATTACAAAAAAAGGATTAAGGACAACAGCTCTGACCTGGACAACCTTGACTTTTGCAAGAATCAGTTTCTTCTCCACTGCCAGCACATGAACGACCCTGACCACTAGGTGTTGGATTATTACAGGTCCTGAATCTTTTCTTGAGACCACCTCCACAGCTCAGACTACAATCTCCCCAGATACCCCAAGCACCCCAGCTGCCATGGACTGAAATATTCATGACATAAACATCTGGGATAACACAAAACTGATAGATTGTTTTTTCATTATGTGCATCGTGTAAGTGCTTAAAGCATTCTGGAAAAGCGCTCTATTAACATTAAATATGATCATGATAATATAAAACAACCAAAATGTGTATAATCTTAATCTTTTCTCAGCCTTGGTAGAATAATATGACTTTTAGAAAAGTTGAAACACACCAGATATAAAGCAAAAACATTTTAGAGCTCATATGAGCATCATAGTTTGTATTTCACAGGGCTTTTCTCACATCCAATGATATTCATGGTTGAAATGATGGTGTTTAAATTAGATTGTCCATCATATAATCTACCTGGTCCCCTTGTATAATAAAGGCCTCATGTAATGTATGTCCATTTTTACCTCACAAATTACAGACAGATTGTCCTGATGTGTTTTTTTTTACTCAATTCTACTCCAAAAATGAGAGTTCATAAACAAACTTGAATACAGTTCAATATACAAACGTTAATGATAAAGCTTTATTTCACCTGGACAGGGTTCATTGTTACAGAAGTTCTGTTGCTCATCTGATCCAACACAGAATTCTCCCCCATTTTGTGGAGGTGGATTGTCACACTCTCGTTTCCTCAAGTGATTACCTCCACCACAGGATAGACTACAGGGTGACCATGTTGACCACTGACCCCAATTTCCAGAAGCTTAAAAGAACATATGGGCATTGAAAACTTCAAATGACATAATAAACTTATATTTAAAAAAATAACCAAATGATTTTGACAAGGATATCAAGGACAAAAAATGAGAAAAAGAGAATCTGATGAATGGTCAAAGTGAACCTATAACATTATCATAGAAACAGACAGGGGCTGGCAAGGTGTTATGGTGTAACACATCACTTTACTTGCTCCAGAATACATATTTTGCTGAAACCTGAAAACATCATTGGCATAACACTCTGTGGTATGACTACTAAATCAACCACTTCACTGTGTATTTTGTTTTTATCCTTTATTACGTCCCATTTTATTCTTATATTTTACCTATAACATTTTGAAAGGCATTCATTTTCCCAATTGCACTATTTCTCAAAACGTTATAAAACTGAAAAGGAAGACATATGACTTACTTGGACATTGCTCCACAACACAGCTGGCTGTCTCAGAACGAGGTCCTTCACAGTCTCTCCCACCATTATCTGGTACAGGATTGTCACAAGATCTAGTGTGGATATGCTCGCCTCGGCCACATGAAGCAGAACAAGGTCCCCAATCTCCCCAGTCAGAGTATCCACCATGTACTGAACATAGAAGAAAAAGATTGGAAACAATCATCCTCTAAAATACTGTTATCATTATTATGAATTTTTTCATTGAAGTCATAGATGAAACCAAGAAAAGATCATAATTCTCACATACAAATACAAGCACTGATATAAAGAAATTCACTCCAAATTTCAAAAGGGTTCACATGTCCAAATTTTAAAAATTGATTTTTTTTTAAAGATTTTCACATCTAAACACTTATAAACATTTGGAACAAACAAAATGAGGTTATTTCAATGAGTAATGGTGTAGCTATGACCTTCTATAGGCCTGATATGAGAAAAACAAGGTTTTGAGAGAAAAAACAGTGAACAACAGTTTTCAGGAGAACTGCTGTCTTAGAAAAATGCAACACATAAAGATTTCTAATTTTTGTGATTATCTAAATTATTCATGAATTAAAATGGCAGAGGCAAAAGAATTGAACAAAAAAATAATGTTGATAGAAAAACCCCTAATCACCTTTACAAGCCAATACCTTGAAACTTAAAAGAACAAAAGGTGGAACCTTTTGACTTGAGGCGTCACATATTGAATAGGACATAAATACTTGACTTCTGAGCTTTATGAGCAACTCCAATTAAAATGGTTTTACAACTTCCTGTGTCATCTTTGATGCTGAAGTTTTGCTTATTTTCTGTTTGTATTTTCTATGTTCATTTCAATCGAAAACCGAATACAAGTTCATTGATTAGGTGAGCCAAAGTTGCCATCTACATAGTGAATATTCAGCAGAAAAACTAAAAACAAACATCACATTTTTTATAACATATTGTGAGAAGTAATTACAGAAAAAGAAGACAAACAAACTAATAACGAAACAATTAATACATATAAAAAACATATGAAGTACTAACCTACCACATTGAGGAAAGTCTCTATGAAGCTTTTGCCAATGGGATTACTTGCAAAACATCTGTACAGGCCTACATCTGCTTGTTGAGCTGCCACTATCCTGGAATAGAATGAAATATGATTAATCATCAATTTACAACAATGGAATTTTCTTTTCATCAAAATCCTTACTTTGTATTGGCTTCCCCTTATCATTCTCTCCCCCCTATTATTTGAGACATCAGATTTAGTTACTTGAATACAAGTACACCAAGACCTTGATTTATGGAATGGTTATGTTCCACCAAACTCTCGTACAAATTAGAATTACATATACAGAAAATAAGGCATTTAGGAAACAATGTGATGTGTTCTGAGCCTTCTTGTATATTTAACATTATATCCATTTTTCACAACCATTACCAAATATCGAAGAATAATATTTCAATTTGATTAAACAGGATTTAATGAAAAAGAAAAGTACAAAAATATCAGATAACAGAATGACTTGGAATCAATAAACAAAATCAAATATTTAATACAAATTGTTTGATAACATAAATACATGGTTGCCACAGAAATTTGAGAGCCCTAACTGAAGGCTTTTTTTTGAAGACCCTAAGTGAGTTGACTAAATAAACCGTTACTGAGAGCTGGTTTTAAAAGACCTTTTGCTGACGGCTGTTTTTATAATATTATTGAGGGCTGTTTTTAGAAGACCCTTACTGAGGGCTGTAGAATTATTGAGGGCTGTTTTTAGAAGACCGTTACTGAGGGCTGTAGAATGTGGCAACCATTTAAATAAAAACATGAATAAATCGAGGTCTAGCATAATTGCCATAGGGTGAAGTGTTGTATGAATTTTGTCTCTCAAGTCTTGATGTTTTGAACTTCTCCTTAAGAATAATTTACTAGGATAGTTCAAGATCCACAAACATTTGTTGCTTGTTTCCATATCTAAAATTCTGACATAGATCTTAGTATAGGAGACAATTACCTGAGAGAGTTGTTAGCTAGGACTGTCAACCTGCCTCCTGACTCAATCTCTTCTGTCTCCTTCCACCAGAACATCTTAGGTTTTGGTGTCCCCTCAGCTGTACAGTCAAAGATAACTGTGTCTCCAATCTCTACCAGTGCATTGGTTGGCTCTATCTTGAACTTGGGCTCAGCTTTAACCAAGGAAGATGGCAATAAAGAAAAATGAAGTCTAAATATCTTCAGCGGTTACAAATGATTATTAAAAGAATGTTAAAACATCAACTGGTCAAAGAATTTAGAAAAGAAAAATAATTTGTTGGAGACTAGCTTTGATTCATCATAAAGTATCCATGTTAGTATAGGATAACCTATTGATATCAAATCACCTTTAACCTCCTTGCTTTAATTTATCCAAAAAAAAACTTGACAAGAGAGGTCCAACTTTGCCACTTTTTAATGACAGAATCAGTGTTCCTACTCAAGTCTGAATGAACTGATATTGAGGAAGAAGAAGAAATCAAATCAAACTTTGCTAGCTTGGGATGCATAATAAATACTTATTTTGTAATGTCCACAAACTATATAACTTACATTTGACTGTGATTGTTGACTGAGCCTCAGTAGTCCCAGCATCGTTAATGGCAATACACTTGTAGTTACCAGCATCATTAGCCTGTGTTAAAAGTATAATCATAATGTTAAATAAATCTTATTTTTTCTGAGAAAGAATTTGGTTATCATAAAAAAACATCAAGTGCTCTGTTCAAGAAGATGCCTATGAAAAACAAACAAGATAATGTATTTTGTTTGTGGTAATTGAAACGATTTGATGTATTTAGTTTTGTTTTTTTTAAATTACAATGAACAGAGATAACAGCTTCAATATGAACCTGAGGGCTGCAAAATGTTTGAACATTTTCTCTCATAGTGTAAATGCAATATAGAGTATTCCCTCCTTAAACCACCACCCTCGCCTATAGCCTTGTTTTGTCTTGTGTCCCAAAAGTTTCTCAATGTAATGTATGTATTTCCCTTTTCTAAGCCACCTACCATTTCTGTATTACATATGCCATTAAATTAAGTGTTAAAAACCTCTTTAAGTGCTCACCAGTGTTGTGGACAGAAAATAATTAAGAAAGTAGGATTAAAAAACACATTAAATAAGGACAAAAAAGTGGCTGACCCTTGTTACCAAATGAAATGACTGAGGAATTTTATAACTGTGATCGCCTCCTTTTTACACTAACAATAATATTTGGTCGGTAGGGGACTTGTTTTACATTGTTAGCAATGTTATATTTGACACATTGTTTAACAGCCAACCTCACTTAACCACTAACTTAAAAGGGTATACTGTATCTGAGTAATTTGCATGGAAGTCAACAAAAAGACAAATTAAGATTGCTGCCAAAGACCCAATGATAGATCAATTAATTTTGTGAGAAAGGGAGAGGAACAAGGTCATATTTGCAAAGCAAAATATTCATTTAATCCCCCCCCCCAAAAAAAAAAGTAACTCTGTATCATTTTTAATCTAAACATTGTGATTTAATGGGAGTGTAAAAATGAATGTGTGTTTTTAAAAAATATGTCAAAGTTCTAAGCAGTTTTCTAAGGCTTATCTTGCTTACCGTAAGGTCATAAATGACAAGAGAGCCATTAATGAGTTGCTTAATGCGCTCACTAAACTGCACTGGTCTTGAGTTCTTTGTCCACAATATCTCTGGTGGAGGATCCCCACCTACTGAACAATCTAAGACAACCTTTTCTGCAATGCGCACTGCCCAGTCAGAAGGTGGTATCAGCACACGAGGTGGAACTATGATGGTTGATGAAGATCCATGATGGAAGAAATAAATCATATAAGAGCCTTTGTATATTCAAAAGATTCAATTGAATTCATAAGGGACATGGAAACAACTTCTTTACATCAATCAAAAAGATCTGGGAGAGTGTGATCTTTCTAAAAAAAAAGGCGTTTCAGGGATATTGCTCACTCTTATACCATTTTCTAAAGATAATCTGAAATTTATCAAACTACAATAAGGATGAAGAAGAAGAGGGTTTACGCTAAAAATGTGGCAAAATTCCAAGTTATCTATTTTTTAAAGATGTAAAGCATATTGTTTTGATTGATATTTTTTCCTTCTGTTTGTTTCTTTTCATTTGGCAATGTTAACCTTAATTTATATTGTTAGCTTCTAAAAGACTAATGCAGCACAGGAATCGCTTATGATTCATAAATTGAGTAAAGACTGTATAGTTTCATGAAAACCTACAATACTTTGAGTAAATGAGTTTCAAATAAAATTAAAAGTCCAACAGCACTGACCTTTAATGATGACCCTTGCACTGGTGGTGACCTGTTGTTCATTGGCTGGGTTTGTGGCAACACATGTGTACTCTCCAGCATCTTCCTTCATGGCGTTTCTCACTGATAAGACACTGACACCATTCAGACTGGGTGGAGCTTAAACACAGAAAAAATACATTTTGAATTACAACAAGCATGTGTGTTCAGTCTTGCTTGACCACCTTAACAGGTTACCAAACAAAAAATCACTTTCAGCTGTATTGCAGTTCCATCCTTAGATGTCTTAAAAAATGAGTTTAGAAATATAACAACGCTGAATGTTTTTATAGTTTCTTTAATGTATAGCCTGCAGCCTGTGCACAGGTCAGTGTACAACTACTTTCAAAGAGATAGGTTGTAGGTTTTATCCCAATAATAGGTAACTCTTATAGCAACCAGCAATACTTTTTGTTTTTGTACTTTCCTTTTTTCTACACTTGCCCTATCTCAACTTAATGTCACTTAATATGCAAGAAATCTTTCTCAAGTCAGATTGTGGCCACTGTTTGCAAACTGAGGAAAACAGGATTGCAGTCTTAATCAAAGAAGTTATAGTGTGATCTGCAAATATGGTCTTCTTTTGTTTCTTCATACCACTTTTCTAATCATCAGTCATTACTTTAGTAACTGTGTCACCTTACAAGACTTAACACTGAGACTTCTAATCTACGTTTCAAGAGTAACATATTAAGATTATCAAATGTATCTACACAAATAGACTGTTACACTAAAAACTCTAATAATGTTACCAGCAAATGGGTTTCCGTTGAGTCTCCAAGTTATGGTAGGAGTTGGTATTCCCCTTGATACACATCGTAGCTGGAAATTACTGTTGATGGTCAGTTCTTGGTTACGTGGTCTGGTTACAAATGTTGGTGGTACTGGAAGAAAGGAAAAGACAAAACATATCACATGTGACATGATCAATCCTTTGGGCAACACAAAATTCAGAAACATAAAAGTTGATTTGAATAAGTTAATAAAGTGGACAATCTACATTAGTAGGAGAAAAACAAGAATAAGTTAATCAGCAAAAAGTGACAAACTTAAATATTATGTAGCTAATTCATTACCATTATCGATTTATAGTCCACATATCAATGGCGAGCCACATCTGGATTCAGAGCATGTCACGGTAAGGTCAGAGATAGACCTCCAGCTGCAGCATGAGGGCCCCTCAGCTTGGACCCTCTTCCACCAATAGTCATCAAATTTGTCACATATTGTGGAAGAATATGTAAGCATCACACTTTTTATCAAGCCAATAAAAATGAAACAATTATCTAAATTACTTACCTTGGACTCTAAGCAATCGACTCTGTGAATCTTTTCCGACATCATTTTCAGCTGTACATATATAATTTCCAGTATCTTCAGCCTGAAGATTGATAACAAATACATAACTCTTGATGTTGTTAATTCAAATCCCCAAAATACTGCCATGTGAATTGAAATCATCATGCCCTTTTAAAAGAGTCTTTCAATATTATTAATACATAAGACAAATTTTCAACAATCAAGGCAAGATAGAGAGAGAGGCAAACAACAAAACCAGGATAAGGAAGTGCTGTTGTGGGAGATGTGAAAATATTTAAATAGTAATTTTATCTTTCCTCCATAGATCTAACTGTAATTGTATATATATATGATGGTTGGAAGATCGTCATCTTTCAATAAGGCCAATAAATAGGGTTTGACTACGGGTGATTATATAAAATAGTCGAAAAACAGGAGTCTTTAGAATCACCAA
>JAUUEB010211738.1:0-13703 GCA_032362205.1 Clione limacina | reverse complement strand
ACAGACAGACAGACAGACAGACAGACAGACAGACAGACAGACAGACAGACAGACAGACAGACAGACAGACAGATAGGTTTTTTCAAATGGGGCTAATACTAATTGAGCCTTGCGAGTGTTTTGTTTCTTCTGCTGGTAGAATGCATGGGCGTTATTAGGCTTTTAAAACTGTAGGGGATATCGGAGCGAAGCTCTATTACCAAAGGCGCGGAGTTCTTATATGAGATATGTTTTAATAAAATTTAAGCATTGAAATCTGATGGAGGAATTGGCCTTTAGACACATTCTTTTCATTTTACTTCTTCAAACTGTGGGGGATTTTGCGAAAACAGGGTCGTATAGCTAGGCTTTTCTAAATTTTGGGAATTTTTGTCGGGAAACCCCTTTCTGCAGGGGTTAACTTTTTTTTAAATAACCTTTTAGTCTTTGGATACTGTTTTCTCTTTTTAATTCTTCAAACTGATGGGGTGCTGCCGCTGGGTTCTGCAGATCTGTCTTTTTTATAACTTGTATGCATTGCAAACCTTAGGGGGATTTGTCTTTGGATAGTTTATTCTTCTCTTTCTACTTCGTCTTCTATCGATCTAATTCTTAGAGGAAGTAGGGTAAAACTGACGTGACGAAGTCGCTAGTAAAGAATATATAAATAATTCATTTGTTTGCATTTTCTGCCCCCCCGTCACCCCCTTATTCCTCACAGAATAAGCTGTGTACCTTTTTTTGTTAACGCTACGACCCTGGCATTAGGAATTCAAGAGAGGCATTACAGACAGACAAGACTGCTAAGTGATGAACAGCCATCTACAATTCTATACAAACTAAACAACAGGATGTTGAACTCTACCCAATTATCTTAAAAAAATCAATATTAAAGAGACAGGACTTCGCCAAATATGCCAGACATTTCAAAATTAAGCTATTTTCTACAGGATGCTGCTTTTCTATACATATTTTAAAAAACATACTAATGATGCAAATTGACGAAAAATATCTGAAAAACAAGATCTAGAGGCCATCGAATGAACTGTAGAAGTCCACATCGTAATAAAAATAAAACAACAAAATTGTGTTCTGTCCAAGGAAATTCGTTTTATATTTTCTTAAAAATGTTATCATGATATAGAAATAGAAATACAAGACTTAGGGTCATACTTTAGACGCATTATGATGGCGACAGCCTGAAGCGGGGCGTGGTCAGTCAAGTGGGTTTACGAACTATTTGAGTGAAATTGTGGAGACACTTCAACACTAAAACACTAAAAATCACAAGCTTCAATTATGTTGTGAAGTATATAGTGTTCCTGACACAAACCTAAAGGTTGCGAGGATGAATAAAGATTTTAACATTCCGTTTTTGCCTGGTTACTTTTTGACTTGTTATACTACTTACTCAGATACGTACCACATTTTTTTCTATAGCAGAATTTATTTTTTCACAAACCTTTCATTAACTTTATCGAGAAATACGTTGCTAACAGGACTTCGATGATTTAGAAGTTTGTTTTGTTCAGCTAGCAAGCTACTAGATAACCTGCTGATATGAATCAATCAAATGTCCGTAATTATATTGTTTGTCTTAAGAAAAGTGTAATGCACAGTCTAAAATATTCAAGAAGCGTACTTGCGCAGATGAAGAGTCCGCTGTGAGCAAAACAATATCAGAAATCCAACTTTCTTTAAGCAAGCAGTCAGATGGGTTAATTCATTGTGACATTTTGAACTTGTTTAATTTATAGACAATATTATATCAACAATAGATGTTGTCGACAGTATACATCAGGACTTGAAGGGACAGTATTTTTTATGATGTATAATTCATACTTGTGAAGTTTTATTCAAAATCCTATTTGAAGAGGTATAGTAAAGTCTCTTATATGCGCCGTAAAACTAAAACTTCATTATTTCTATTCCCTTATTTTTAGAAAAATGGCCGAAATATCAAGACAACAACAATGGCAGTGACATGATTAGAACCATCGAAAGAACAACATCTCTCACCGTAGTCTAATGGCCAGAGTAGATAACATCAAAGGGCGTGAAAGAGAAATCAAAGAACAGGTCAAGAACGAAGATGGCATTGTTATCAACCACAACTCCGGCATATAAGTGCGATAAAGTCATTCGAAAGCAGACAGACAAGAAGCAAAACGATACAAAGCAGACTTCAGACCTCCAGCGTCATTCCGGAAGTGCTATGAGCAACGGAAGTGTCGACCAGTCGACAACCAATCATAAGTCATCATCAATGAATGGTGGTGGTAAACCTGTGCCTCAAGCACGAGGAAGTGGGAACAGCTTTCAATTATATTATGATCTGTCGGTGAGTATTCAAACATATTATTGGTTTCTTTCTTTTTATATTAGAAATGCAAAAACGTGCTCTGCCCACACTTAAAATCTTGAACAGTTTTGATTAAAATTAACATTAAATCACCTTTTTAAATCCTATGGGAATGTTACAACGATAGTTCAAGAAATTTCCTGTCCGGATAATGTTTTTAAAAAAAACACAGTAAAAATAGTATGTTTTGCAATAAACGTTATTCCAAATAATACTTTAAGAGATTCAAAAAGATGGGACAATTTATATGTCTTCCAGCACAAATGTTATGTATAAAACATAACCTATAGTGTCTTGTCTCGAAGATATCTCCCTCTTACATCCAATTTCTTTTTACTCCAACTTAGCGACACATACGAAAGGGGTTAGGACCATTATTAACACTCAAAAGTTGCTCGCTAAATTTGATTATTTCTTCAATTTCATTGGACTTAATACTGATTTTAAACACACTACAATATTTCGTCTGAGCTTTCTGTTAGGTAAAGATATCTGCATACTCATTTCAAGAATAAAGACACCCTGACACTGTGACGTACGCAAACATTGGATTTGCCTTAATCCTTCACTTTGTCCTTATTATTGTATGTATTAGATGAAAAATTAAATCAAACCTTTTGTTTCACGAGCTAACCAATGCAATATTCTGTTGTGATATTGACAAAAATTTGCTTCACGTAGACTTAGTTCATCTGATGCCAGGCATGAAAAAACCAAAAGACTTATAATGCGTCATGTGACGTAGATAATGGCATGAAAAACAATCGTATAGTAGTGTAAAAATACACTTCTTGGAGTCAGATAGTGGCTATCGTTTCGCCCTTATCTGATCTTGCTGCCGAAGAAGAAAACAACTATTCTAAAAAAACGTAAATCTAAGTTTGCAAAAGTCAAGTCGAACATAAGTTTAAACGTTTTCAAAACAATATGATATTTTAAACTTGTGCAGTGTGTTTCATCATTATTTGACAAGTAACAAGTAGGCAGAAAAATGTTATGATGACATCTACATTACAAACACTACTTTTTATTTTGATATAGCGCGGAATGAGATTGTAACAGCTTTGGTACTGAACTAATTATATTATTACATTCAAGTGTAGGGAGAACCGGAAGATCCCATAAAGTGGTGAGAAGTTATCCAACATTTATTGTGTCGGTATTGATTCAATTCATGACGTTACCAAGCGAACTCTATTTCTTGATATTAAACAATTCATCAGGGGAACATCCTCTCATCTTCTTCACCTCTTTTGCCCCTAGAGGGTAAAGGGGCAATGCAAATGTTTGGCGGTTCCTGCTTTGAGATTAATTTCTGTAATCAAAACATTTATTTTTGTACCGCGTCTTTTGGTGATCAATCTCCGCCCGTCTTCTGAGGTTTGAAGATTGGGAATTGGGATCATTCTTCCTTTCTTTCATTTTTTTCACTATCTCCAAATATGAAGTCTTGATATGGGAACGGTTTTGACAGAAGCTAATTATTTTAAGAATTTCGAATAAAAAGGGTTTTGTATGTAGGAAATGGAATATTTTTATTTCCTATGAACAAGTTGATAAAGTGACTGATTTAATAATAGATGTATTAATCGATGTGTGGAATGATATACTAATTGATTGACTGATTGACTGATGAATAAATATATGAATGACCTATTGATTGATTGAATGACTGATTGATTTGTTGATTGATTAATTGAACCGCCCCGTGTTGTCTTGTTGATCAAGTTCAGAAATACATGAATATTTAAAAAAAATGTGAACCACATTACGAATGTTTCGGAATTGCTGTTGTGGTTCCTTACGCATACTTGTTTACATTAGCATATATCTGGTAGCCTTCCAGAAAACTTCAATTTTATTCTAAATCTGATTGCTGTCCATGTTGAAGCGATCCTTATATTTCCAGTCTAAGGGCCGGAATGTATTTACCATGATGAAGTTTCAATGTAAGTCTGAACATCATTTCATGCCTTAATATACATGGATGGAGTGATGACAAGATGCATAAATGCTCTTTTGAAATGAATTGATGAATGCAAATCATATGTCTATACAGTTTCTAGGTCTGAATTATGTCATTGTTTTTGTTATGTCTATGATTATATCTAGTTTAGATTCTTCTACGAGAAAGTGCTTACAAATGATTTGATATTCAACACTCACCTATCAATTGAAAATCCGAAGAATTTTAATTTCGATTAAATCCGCCAATTTTAATCAGTATAATTCATGTTATTTAAGGTCATTTCTCCCTGAACTGACAAAAGGAAGAACCCTACAAACTTTGGTTTTCCCACAGGTGGGTGAATGTCAAATAGTTTAATAATTATTGCAATTCAAAATGTTTCCTTAATGTGTAGTATATTATTTATAGCTTCTGTTTCATATTATAATTTGAAAACTATTATTTTCATGTTTATGAAACAACTAAACATTAGATGTTTATCCGGAAAGTGGGTGGATATTACGTCAAACCAAAATCCATTACGCATCAAAATGACATTCAAACAAAATTATTTAGATTCAAAGTTGGGTCTGAATATATACTTAAATAATGTTAAACACGATAACAACTTTCCACTAAAGATGTTTGACAATAATATAATGTTTCCGTTACACTATTATTATCTTTAATCTGTGTTTCGCTTCCAGGAAGTTCGACTTTTCTTTTTACCCTCAAAAGAAAACGTTTACTTATATCAAATCAAAACATTATTCGTTTAAGGCGATTACGTCATTGACTCAAAAGTTAATGTTAACTTAAGTCAAATCAAAACAGTATTTGTTTAAGGCGATTACGTCATTGACTCAAAAGACAATGTTAACTTATATCAAATCAAAACATTATTCGTTTAAGGCGATTTTCTTTGATTCTTTGATTTGTTTATTAAACTAGACATCTACTACTTTTAATTGATGAGGCTTATGGAACAATAATAGACAAAAATCAAAAAAATATTAGCATTGGTCATTATTATAATCCATTTAAGTCCTTCTTAATAGGTCGCAATGCTTGCTTGTCTACTGAATGGTCGCCATTTTGAAAATGATGTCCCACGTCACTATCAGGGGTGACGGATCGAATCATCGGACCCAAAGTTTTTCTTTTGCCCCAAAGTTAACATTTATTCAAAAAAACAAACTTTGGCACGCATGGTAAATTACTCATGATTTTTATATAAAGATGGTTTTCTACTATACCTCTTAACTACATAACTCACGAAGACTGTCATTTCTACACATCCAAGAAACAAAGGCTAATATCTTGGTTTCGCTAAATGTTAAGTCAGTGCCATCGAGTACTTTACTAACTTAGGGGAACCTAAACGCTTATTCGAACGACGTATTTTTTATTTTCTTCGTTAGATTACTTCCCCTCCCTTTATTTATGTGGTACGACATAGAATGACGTCAACAAATGAAGCGTACTTAGTGTGACTTTTGGCGGTCTTTGATCACTACTAAACACTACCCCCTCACCACTAACGAACATTTCTACACACCCAAAAACGAGAATGAAATCTTGGCATCGCTCATTTCAATCATTGAGTTCTTTACTAAAGGAAAACAATTTTATAAATGTTATACACTTTTCTAACGACTTGTTTTTTCGTCTTTTCCACGTTCGATTACTTCCCTTTTAATCACGCAATACTTAACAGAATGACGTGAGCAAATTAAGCGTCCGTATTCTGACTTTTGGCATTTGGCGGTCTTCGATCACTACTAAACACTACCTCCTCACAACATAACTTACGAATACTGTCATTTCTACACACCCTAAAAACGAAGGCTGGAGTCCTGGCATCACTCATCCCTAGATGCAGGTTCGGGCTATAGTGTAGAATCCCCATCATTAGACGCGGACAGACCAGTAGTTAAGGGACATCGGACGACTGATGAATGGCCCTAAATTGGTAAGGACGGGCACTGATTGCAGACTCCCCCAAGGGAGTGATTTGGCGGTTACATTCTTTTTTTGGACTCTGGAGAGATAGCTATAAAATCTATCTCTATTCTGGAAGTAAACAGTTACCTTCCGAGTTAGTTCCCATGAAGCATCTAATTACCCACACCGCTTTATACGCCTGTTCGCGTTTTTGTATTTAAGAATAAAACTTAAAAAGATACATTTGAGAAATGAGTTAATGATATTGATACTATTTATATTGATATAGCGCATTTCCAAGCCTTAAAGGCTTGACTGAAACGCTTTACAATTTACAATTACCCCAAGAGACTTCTTGACAATCATAACTGATCAAAGAAATCGCATAATTTAAAAAGATAATAAATGTGTCGCTTAGCTATTAGGCTCATAGAAAATTCATTTCCTTTCATTAGTGAACACAAAACTATATTACTGGAGCCAGACAAATGCACGTACGTTAAACTAAAAACATATTCAACATGATGAATGGCTGTTAAAGACGCACGTATAGTGAAATATCAAAGTCAATTCACAATTAAAGGTCAACTATGTTGCCCAATTCATGCAACGGATAAAATCGAGTCAAACTGAGGATAAGACGTGTTAAGTTAAAGAAAATGTACGTTTGTAACTGAGCATGTAATAGTGTCCTGTTCGTTGATGGGTTCGATCGTATTTCATAAAAAACGAGAATTAATACATAAGTTAAATGATGTTACTTAAATTGTATCCTTACTATAGTTGTAGTGCACGTCGCACTTTTTCAAAGGACATAAACTTGAATTCAATAACGTGAATCTAATGGCCTTCAAAGTTGTCAGTTGTGATAATTATTATAAATGTTTAGTTCAATTGTAAGTCGTAATTTGTCACACAATGAAAATGATACATATGAGGTTTAGTCGTTCGACCAGATAATTCTAGCGATATATTTTTAACAGTTCTGTATGGAAACTAATCGTGTAAAGATATTTGAAAAGTAATTCAATAAGCTTTGGGCTTTTTTCCCTTACAATAATTAGTTGTTTGTTATGAATTAAGTCCCTTCCAAGGTCAGATACTTAACAAGCAGAAATGACAATTCACCTTTCGGCATGACTTGCCATGTTACGGGTTTTATATCGTTTTACAATGGCTGATTTATTCATCAATTATTTTCTACTTTAATATCTTTCTAATATCTGTTTTTTTTTTCTTTCTCTCTTCATCCATTGTCTATTCACTTGTTTGATTTTAAATCTTTATTTTGTTAATACTTTTTAGTTTTTCTTTTAGTGAGATTGAGTCAGTTTTTATACTATATTAAAATAAAAAACAGCATGAACAGTAAACATATGCCAAAAAAGAAAGAAAGTAAGAAATATTTAAATTCATTGTCTACACATAAAAGTTAATTTAAGGAGTTTATTTATTTTGTTCTGGTGTCCCCTTTTCTTCTTCTTTTATTGTGATTTCGAACCACCAAGGTATCTCAAATATGCAAGTTTTTCCCGCATGTTAATGTTATCCTTATGAAATAAGGAGCAGGATCATACTTGTTTATTGAAAACTGGTGTTTCTCGTTGAAAAAATAAACTTGCATGGGTTGCGTGGACCAGATATTCCAAAATTGACCTCAATAACTGATCTATCGCCTTGAAATACTCATAACAATTTGTGTCCTTGTCTGATTCGATGGATATGACTTGAACAAGCTAAGCAAATTGAATACCTTGAATTTCGTCACAGTTTTTACTTTAAAGAGACAATAAATTCGATGTCCATTAAATTCAGAGAATATTCCCTCAGTAGCTATTTAAAAAAAAACATTGATTCGTTTTAATTGCTTTTGAAGGTCGTCAATGATTTTGAGTACACAGTAAATCATGTATACACTAAATACAAATCAACAATTTCTTGGGTGCGATAAGATTATTTGGTTCAAGTGACCTAACTACGTCATAAATAAGTCACTGATATGCGGATTTCATTTGAGATATCCTCCTCGGGGTCATGATATTAATTTGTACTAATGAAATGAAAATGGATGTAATTAAAAACACTAAAAAAGCAACACAATTTGCTGAGATGTCATATTTTTTTGCTAAACCAAAGAAATATGAACACAAACGCCAGGAAAAACTGACATTAATCCTCTTGCATCATTACATCACTGTGAACATCATGTGTAAATCTAAGTCACCCTATGGATCTAACAAGACTTTTCTTCTTTAAAACGGAGTCAACAATTCGAGTTTTGGCCTTGCTAACTTTAATTAGATTTGATTCATAATGGACGCATGCTCATGTTGATTTTTTAAAGTCGAGTTTTAAAATAAATTTAGCTAATTAGGAGAGGAAAGTTAGAGCAAGAGCCTCATGGCGATACATTTGATATGTTGTTTTTTTCGTACTTTGTATTCTTAGTTTTTCGTTATGTCCGTGTTCGTTACTGTCCGTATTTGTAACTGTAGTCTTCTTCCATTGATACTCTTTTGCCTTAGATGTGACTTAGTACATATAATAACCCTATTAAGCCAGAACTCGAATCAAAGTCTGATGTCTTAAAAAGACTGAAGGTCATGCTAGAATCATTCGTCCTTCCTTCAAACCACCAAAACAGCAAAACTACGCTCTCCGGAAACACGTTGATGCTAGAACAGTTTGTGGAGCTATTCAAATTACTTGTGTGCCCGAGGCAGGACGGGTCGTGAGGTCTAGTGACAGCTCATCTGTCAGGCACGATGTCGATAGTTTCTGCAAACCGGATGTGGTAGTGATGCCATGCGGACATTATAGCAGAGAAAAAATAAGTAAGAGACGAAAAATGTGAAATATGGACGACAAACGTCGATATCAAAATTAGTTTTGAAACGAAAATAGAATGACGACAGGGTATGAAGAAATGATTACGAGAAGTAGGAGGCAAAATTACAAAAAGGGGAACTTTAATAGAAAAAGCCAGTTTAGGATACTCAAAGGATTATTTAATGAGCGCAAAGAAGAAGAGTGTTAAGGAAGTAAGATTCATGATACATTGAATAAGGACACGTACATATTAAATCCGTAAAAGAATAATATAGGGAAGGCTGCACAAATACCATATTGTATATAAAATCAATATTTCTTATTTATAACTTTTCAAATTCTAAAAAAAACTTAAACGAAATACCAGTGTTGTGGTTGAGTAGAGTAGTATACTACTCAAGTTGTACCAAAATAGTTTTTAGACTACTCGAAGACTGCTCTTGAGTAGTTAGGAAAAAAATAATTAACATCAACATTTTTGGTTTATCTAAAAAAACAATCACCTCCTTTATATTTGTTAAAATGAGTGATTGCCTTTAATCCTTTCACTTTTGATAGGACAGTTTTTCAACTTTCATGTTTTTCTTTACATGCTCAAACAACAATTCTCAAAACTTAAATTATGAATTGCTGTTTGAAGTTTTTACCTTTTTTTAAATCAAATTATTGCCTTAATAAATGTTGGATTTAGTCATTTGTAATCAATGATAATTTTTTTTTCTGTTTTGTTTCAGTTATTGTGTGTGCTTTTGACAGATTTATGATGCTGGACATATCATAGTTTATTTATATTAGCTTGTCAATTGATTAGTTTTAAAATGTTTTCGCGTGCTATTTCTAATACATTTTTGTTCAACCGATTTTTTTTGAGTTAATTTTACTTTTTACACAATTGTTTAATACATTTTATCATTTTCTTTTTTTCGTTACATGATTATATAATTAATGCAATTTTTTGTTAATTTTAAAACTTTAAATTTGTTCATTTTATAATTACTATTGTTGTGACTACTCAAAAACTACTCAAGTACAGTAGCTACTCTACTCGAGTAGTTACCCTTAGATATATTTGGGTAGCTACTCTACTCTACTCGAATAGTTAATATTTCAAACACTTCAGACATGGAGACAACTAAAATCTGAAAGAACCCCCCACCCCCTCCCCCCTGCGCATGGTGTCCTTTTAAAGAGAACTTTGAAACGCATGTCTTTACAAGAATAAACTGTCAAATAAATAAGAAAAATGTCTCAAAAATGTAAATATTAGCATAAAAGTGTGACATTTTATGAATAATCGGGTTATACTGACCACTTCTTGTGAGCAGTCTATCAAGGCGTGGGTCATATTGGATTCAAAGTTTTTCAAGGTTAATGTTATTTTTTGGCTAAAGCCATGAGCCGAAATTCTCAAACATAACATTACAACAGCCAATGCATACATCCGCAGTGCCAATGTTATGTGAAAATATATATCAAGCGTATCGTAACAATGGTGTTATACAAGCTTGTATATCTATCACAGGTTTGCATCAACTAATAGACATATCATGAGTGAGAATAAATACACTCTTAAAAGTATTATCATTTTTTAAATTGAAGAGGAGTGATTTTTGCTCTCTGCTTTTGCATTTTAGCATAGAGGACTGATTTGGTCGTAGTTTTGGTCTCTACGAGTACTTGTCTTTTTCTATTTTCCTTTAATGCACAATAAGTCAAGGTTTTGTAGACAATGATTCACTATCACAATTTAAGAAATAATGGCCCTTGAGTTGTTTGCTATATGTTCTTTGTTACTATTCTCTGATGGCCGTGGTTGTACTCTCTACTAGTACTTTTTTCAAGTTTCCTTTAATGCACAATAAAATAAGGTTTTGTTGACAATGATTCACTATCACTCTTTAGTCATAAAACAGGAGTCTTTAAAATCACCAAGGACAAAAACAGTTGCATTTAATTAGTTAAAACGGATGAATATCTCGAATAAGAACTAGTACGTCAATGCAAACATAAATACTTGAAAATGAGAGAGCAAAAGACTCTGACACAGGTCATCAAGTAAGAAAGGTTTGAAAGAAGCATCAGTCATCAGCAGATATTTGACACAGGTAGTTTCTTCATATTTTGCCACTCAGTAATTGCCAAACCCATATCTCTCAAGGAGCTTTTTACAATGTTGTTGTAACAGATTTCTTAATTCTAAAAATTCTAAATATAGCTGTCTAAGAATTGCGCTGATGCTGTATTCACTTAGAGTAGTTTTAGCCAGTACTTAATAACCCTTATACTCTTTATACATAGAGAAGATCATATCGTTGACTATTTTGGTGACAATATTTATTTCTTGTGATCTTTTAGCGTTTGTGACAAATATTTGGGTCAAATAAAAAAACATTATGGTTTCCAAAAATAAAGTGTCATTTAAAAAGGAATGGGAGGACGGTAAAACGTTCTAAGAATACACCTCTATTACTATATTTAGATACTTTTATCCTGAAATATGTAGGTTTTCTTCTCGAGCCCAATTATCTAGCACTTAATGGAAATGTCTGTGACCTTTGGTTGAGTCGATATTCTTATACATTTACCTTTAAGGGTAGAATATCAAGATCTACTTAAAAGTGCCATAAACATCTCTTTATAGTGAGTCTTTATATTGAGAGTAGCATGTGATACCAACAACAGGGTATTATATATAACAAATAGCATCGATATTGTTATTTAAACATCACGAGAATGGCGCTCAATAACAGCATCGGGGTTTGAAATGATCAAAAGTTCATGGGTTCTTAGAAGAACGCGTTCTTTTGTTATTCTATCATTTCGTTCTATAAACAATATATGTGCATGTTGTATCTGAATCTTAATACTACAACCACCCTGTCTATTCTTAAATAATTCTTTTAACACATTAACGAAGCTACAGTGACTGTTATTTATTTTGTAGTCTTCGACCAAGCCAGTCCATACAATCCCTCTTTTTGTGATTAAGGCCTTATGATAGATTTCCGGTAGTTGTTTACCACAACCCCAAGAAGACTTTCTCATTGTGTAGCAATTTTTTTTCAAATTATAGAAATTATTCATAGAAATTAAATAATATGATAAAAGGAAGAAGTGATTTTGGTTGGGATACTACGCACATGTTTTAGCAGCATTTATTTCTCTGAAATCATCACGCATTTTTAGAACAATATTTAACAACTGCTATATGTGTGAACCATTTATATATAAGACTATCTATTGCTGGATGAATACCTTAACTGACAAGTATAGTAACAACTCTTGTTTGATCCGAAAGTATTAGTTGCAAAACGTGTTATTAGTGTCTGGTACAATATACAAAGATAGAAAATCAGGAATATGTGGCGCTCTATTTCTAGTCAACCCTTGGTAGGAAGACGCGCTAAAGAAAGTAAAAAGGTGGTAAGTGCCTACTAAACCGACGCTTAGAAATCAATTGGAGTACCTAAAATATGTTTTATTCTCAACACTATATACGCATTTTCTTCTATTTAGGATCCAACATTTACGCAATTCGTTAAGGTTAAATTAAAGTACCTTGACTACTGTGTTCGACCTTTTTTTGAATCAAAATTTAAAGCAGTTACTTAAGATTTAATTCCTAACTACCGTTTCATGAAAAAAAGACTAATTCATGTTTAACCTGTCCTGTTTACGTGAGATATTTGCTAGTTTGGCTTCGTTTTTTGCATCGTCTTAATTTCTCTTTAAATTTCTCCACAAATGTCCTTCTGATGAGAGCCTGTGCACTTGAGCAGCTAACGAAGTCGCCTAATGAATGAACGAATTGAATTTCTCCTGCGGCTGTAGCGCCTGGCGATTTTTCCTCGCGCGTTCAGCCATCTGTAGGGATTACTGAATGTAGTTAAGGATTACGGCAAATTGTCCTATCGGCAACAATAATTGTCATTTACGCGGATTTGTCAATTTGTCACAGGGCATTATCATCAATATTTTATACGTGATTCAGATTCGGTAAATATGACAAATACACATTGAAATATAAAGAACATTTTGTGGTTTGAAACTTATGTTGATTTATATTGTTTTACTCATTTCAATTTATTCAGTAAATTATCTTTAAAGCATTTTTTTCATCCCAAAAATCAAAATTATCAAACAATCCACAAAGTATAAATTTGCTGATGGATTCATTCATCTAAAAATGCATACAATAATTCATTAATTTGTTTTTAGTATTCTTTTATTTGCCAATCTTTGTTGTGTATACTCTTTCATCGCTTCATGTAATAATGAATTACATATTTACTTTTGTGTCCATATTTCATCTGTATTTTTTATTAATGGATCTTTCTTTGTAAAACTATCCTTTTATTCATTATTACTTTAAATGCGTTTCTTTTTAATTGATAGTTTCGTTCATACTCACATTCATATAAACCAAAGATGCGTGTTGATGAGAAAGTTAAATCCGTTATTAAATGTACAAATAACATATAAAACAGTTAATCATGTTGCCAAACTTTTTTTGAATGATTGACAAGATAAATACAAGAGAGACAGAGACAGAGAGAGAGAGAGAGAAAGAGAGAGATAGATAGAGAGAGAGAGAGAGAGAGAGAGAGAGAGAGAGAGAGAGAGAGAGAGAGAGAGAGAGAG
>JAUUEB010211627.1:0-13705 GCA_032362205.1 Clione limacina | reverse complement strand
TGTAAAAAACTGTATTTTCTATGAAATTAAGCATTAAAAACAAATTATCAAAGGGCAATAACTCTCTTAGTTTTCAAGTTTTTTTATTTGAAATTTGGCATGCATATGTAAAAAGTGTTGACAAACACATTTTGTTCTTAAAGTAGTGCATATTTGTGAGCGGTTTAGAAACCTAATTTTTTTCACGAAAAATGACCTTTATTTTGACCTTTAGTGAAAAAATGCCGAATTTTTCAGCGGGGTCGGGGATCTCATTTTTTTTAAAGGGTCCAAAGATATAAAAACCGTTTTTAAACTTTTATTAGCCAGAGGTTGATCACAAAACCCAGGATTCTGACCTAATATTCACAATTCTCTCTAGAGATGATGATGATGAATTAAAATTTAAAGAGTTGGTTAACTGTTGCTTTATGTGTGTTCTGGAAAGTGTAATCAGGGAAGATCTTTTTGGGGGGTATTTAATTGTTATCGCAAAAGGAAGGGCAGAACTGGATGTGTGGACAGCTTGCTCTGATTGGCTCTACTATCTGAATCTAGTTACCCATAAACTGATCATGGTTTTTAAACAATTTGTTTATCAAGAAGTTAAATCAAAATATATTTTCTTTTTATCTAACATGGATTGCTTGTATTTTAGCTGACCAGTTAGAAGAGTCTTTTAACTTTAAGGCAAAAATTGATATAATTTTTGAAATTATAGATTTAATATGTAAGGAATAGCTTTGAATAGGAAGACTAAAATGTACCAAGTGTCAAGTTCCCCTTTTCCAACTGTCAGCTGAGTTAAAATTCAAATTTTGTCTTGTTTCAGAGGTTACACTGTACACATAGTGTGTTATATACATGTACACATAGTGTGTTATATACATGTACACATAGTGTGTTATATAAAAGTAAAGTAAAGTAACCCATACTCATTACTGAGCTTCGGGTAATCAGGAGTCAGAGTCCCGACTTTTTAGACAGCGGCAATTGAGGTAGTTTGTCATTGCTTTCCTCACCGTCTTTACTTTTCTTGACCTAAAGAGGTTACCTTCTCATTTTCGCAACCGGCCGCTGAGTCGACGGGAGGTTGTTTTCAAACACAAAATACGGTTGAGGCTAGAGATCGAACCCGCAGTGTTCTTGGTGATAGAACGTCGCTCTAACCAACTGAGAAATTATATATGTGTTATATAAATGTGCAACAATTTTGATCTAAATCTTACATAGATGATTTTTCACCCACAGCTGATGATGTCGATTCTGTGAAGAAGCTCTACCACTGGTGCTTGTATGGTCAACACAGGAAATCTTGACCATCTAACATCTTCTTGAACATTGATTGAACAACTTTTAATTGACACTATTGGGCTTTCTTTGACCTGTATTTATGTACAGTTCATATTTTATTTCCAACCACTATGTATGTGCTCAGTTGTATGCAGCTTCTTATTTTATTTTATTTGATATATAGCAATTTTAGATGACTTTTTTAATGGCAATCTGATCAGCTTTTCACTCTTCAACTCCTTACGGTTTTAATTTGCTACACAGTAGATTTCGTTTATGTTTTGTTTATAAAACATCCATTCCATGTTGTAGAATTTTTTTAAGTTTATATTTTACTTGTTTATGTAATGATTGAGTAAGTGTGGGTCTGTTTCATTTTAAATACTTTTTCCATATTGACCACTAATTTGAAAAATACAATAGGTGACTTGATCACTATTGCTCATACACTACCATAACTATTGTTCATTAAACTCTTGCAGGACTTTAAAAACAAACAGATGCCATCACATATGAAATTTGCTGTTCTGGTTTCTTCAACCTGGTGCTGGTTATCTTATTAGATAAATGGTAATTCTTCACTAAAGACAAACTTAATTTAGGCGACCTTTTTGTTAAGATAGTTAACTTGACTATGGTCTTTTGAAACAAACAGCTTGAAAATATGTGCTTGAATACATGCTTCAGAAATTCATTTGAATGATTAGTTTGATCACTTTAATATTGTTGACAGCTTTTTAAGTTTTTATTTTATCAGAATTATACAAAATTATCTTTTTTCCTTTTTATAAATAAAAAGTAAGCTTTCTTTTATGTATGAAACAAAATATATGCTGATATCATGGGAAGAGATGTTTACTTGTAAAATATTATTTTAGATGTAATAAATAAAGACAAAACTTGATTGAAACCTTGTGGTTTTCTTTTGTTGTTAGAAAATCTTAGTTATCTTTATGTTTGTTTATTTTTTGTTTGGTGACTGAATTTTGCATTACAAATGCTTTGCTTCAATACTATAGTGCTTTTGTTTGCCCAGAGGGCGGTCGGTATCCGTCGTCTTCAGAAGGTTCTCATTATTTAGAATTTAGACTCAATTTTTATTGGCGGCGCCTTTATCTACTACTCTTCCTTTAATTTTCAACAACCAAGGTATCTTAAGCGTCAATGTGTCCACCGTTAATTTCTTATTTTGCATTTTAACTTTCCGTATGGTAAAATACAGTAGAAGTAGACAAGAAGAACTATCAAAGTTTAGATCTAGAGCAGAGTTATATGCCTGGTCGAATTAATAAAAGTTAAGTGTCTGCACCTACATCTAAATGTATGCATCAACATCGAATTGCATGACGCACCTACATCACATGGCCGCATTGAGATCGTTGTGTATGTTTTATAAAATGATTCTTTTCACCGTAAGATTAAGTAGCAGATGAAACGTGAGCCAATCGAGTTTGGCTTTGATTGTCACCTGATCAAATGAACCAATCAACTTGATGTTATAGGTCCAACATATACTGTTTTTTTATTTTTCCTTTTAGACGGCCGCACCTAAACGAGTGACTCCTGGTCATTTTTTTAAAAATATGTTTATTGCCAAACCAGATCAAAGTCAAGTGGTGATATAAATATTTGCAGGGAATCGGAGCCGCACCTCTAATGTCGCAGCTCCGGTTCTAGTATTTTAAAATGTTGTGGCTCCAGAACCGCCTCTGGCAAATTTCACGCGCCGAGTTGAGTTTCGCGAGCGGAGCCGCAGTTTGAAATTTGAGTGTCAGTGTGTCGATTTGTTTAGAGAAATTATCTGTTCTCTGTTATATCTGTAAACTGTACACTCCCATGTCAGGTTGTAAACGCATCCAGTGGCTTGACCGCGAACTGAAATCAACGGCAACCCTACATGTACATTGTCTGAGTAGCACTGTAGGACTTTATGTGAATATTGTGTCGTGAAGTCACCAGTGGCCGTCTGGCACCAATCGCCGTCTGTTTCATTTTGGATTTGATGTCATGATTGTTACAATTTACAATCCCTAAAAATCTACAGACACTTTAGCTGTATTGTTTATTCAATTAACTGTGGAAAGGGGCAAGAAATTGTTAAATTTCTTACTTAACACTTTCCTTGCACAAGAGGAAAAATGAAAATATCCTTTGCCTGCACAAATTAGTTGTTATAGTTCAATATCAACATAAAAGATTGGTCCGTTTTATCATAGCAGCCAAATGTATGTTATATTCAGCATCTTTCATTTGCAGAATGAGAGGAAATCCCATTAGCATACTAACATCTCGCATTAGAAATGTGAAAATGTTGTTAATGGTACTTGTTTGGAAATAAATTGAAATATAAGTCAAAGTATTTACATGCTGATAGATATGATCAAGATAAAAATAAACTTTGATTGAGAAAAATCTGTTGGTATAAAAATAAACTAACATAGAAATTGACTTTGAAAGGACTAGTTGCTAATTTTTGTATTAAAATGTATTATCAATAAAATCCAATAGATTCTGATCAAATTTGGTATAAAATATTTGTCATGATCTCGCTAACAAAACTGTACAATTGAGATTAGCTATTTACGAAGTTGATAGGAGATAATAAAAAATCAAAGAATTGCAAATTATATACGTTTTAATTGAATAATCTTGGACAAATATTCCAAAACACCATAAATCTCAGGGCTAGTGACATCAAACGGACATAGGTGACGGATGATATTTCAATATTTACCATGCAAATGACCCCTGATGATTACGAGACTGCTGGTAGCTGACCTGAACTTGCCAGTAAACTGAAAATCAACAAAGTTATAGCTAAATCTTTATTGATTGTGAGTCTTTCAATATGGCTGTCGTAAGAAAAAAAGATTTTTCCTAACTTATCAACAGGGATTGGTGCCACTTTGACAAGTTTTATATGTTCAATAGAGTGATGAGATGGCAGAGTGGATAAGATTGATGGATGCACTTAGTCTTGAACACTTAGGAAAGTGGCTGTCAATATGACGGTGCTGACCACAATTTAAAAAAAATACCACTGAGGTATCAGTAATGTGTGCTACTTGCTTACAAAACAAACGTTTTCTGTCCGTCTAGGACCAAGTAACCTACCCACAAAGTTCTCGGGTACAACAAGTGTAATGAAATCTATTTTATAAATTATATGTACAAAGTTTCAAGAGGTGAAATCATGAGAGATGTGAAGACTTATTAGTTTGACAAACTAAAACACACAGATACAATAAAAATGAGAACAAAGATCAATAATGCTGTTAGAAAACAATATATTTGTTTTTGGAAGTGAATGAAGGAAAAACAAAACCCTCAAGATGAAATAAAAGATTATAGATGAGCTTAAAGGAAAACAAATAAATTTGACATTAATCTTGTACATTTTCCAAATATGTGTAGAAGACTTGTACAACAATCTGGTCTCATTATTCAGATGTGTATGGTGCAGTCACTCGACAATCTTAGAGTGTGACTGTTACCTAAAGGAATAAAATAATGCAAGGATCTGGACATTACATACATCGAAACATCCCCTGGTTGTTGACTCCTTTAATATGTAACTTTACTGAAAGGACAATGGTTCTGTTTAAATGGAGTTATTGTCTTAAACAGGATAAAATCGAGTTTCCCAAAAAATTTGGTTTAAGCAAGTTTGACTGTCATTGACAGTTTTAACTTGTATGTGCTCTATGAAGCTACAAACATGATTCCAGTTTTTTTCATGCCACCCTGTTTAAGTCAAATTAAATTTAGATTTGTTATCTAATTTCAGATTATGCTTTATTTATCTTCAACATAACAAAATCAATTAGTCAAATTTTGAACACTTCACACTCCAGATTGCGAGTGACGACAAATTTGCTAGGACAATTTATTCATGTTCCTGCCGTGGCAGAGCACTGTGATAATAACTGGAGACTTATACTGTATTATTGTGCTAAATTTCATTAAATGTTTAATGTCAGAGTGTTATGTCTGTCACATGGTCAATACACTATCAAAATGTTATCCTTTTGGCAATGAGTTTATCATTTCAAGTTTTTATGGCATGATGTATGAAAGAAACCAGCAGTAAACACTTCTGGAAATCACTTAGTCTAACTTCTTTTAGCATTCAGACTCAGTCTCAATATGTGACTTCCCAATATGTGACTTCCCAATATGTGACTTCATCTCATACAGACTCAGTCCCAATATGTGAGTTCATCTCATACTTTCAGTTACATCTGACTAGAATAATAAAGCTGTAAGATCTCTGTTTGTTAAATAATGGTCATTTTATCAACCCCCTCTTATCCATTTCTGCATGATATCTGTTTCATTAGTTAAGTTTATCATTTCAATTTTTTAAACATTATACCTCTTTGGAAAAATTCAAAACACCCGAAATAAACATCAAAAACTTCAATATCTAAGTGTATGCAGATTTTAAATTTAATTTGTGAACCGGATTAATTGATTGTTAAAGCATTGATAATTAAAAAAAACAAATGTCAGAACACATTTTGAGAAACTAAATAAATATCATAAAGCTTGCATAACAAAAATAGAACATCACAGTTTCAACAAGTCTATTGCCTACTATACAGAGAAAATGGAAACCACACCACGATTACACAGAGTTGACAAATGTCAAGAAATAAGGCAAGGAAAATAATATATCTAGTGATAATCTTGAGGACAAACTAGAAACAACATATTTTAAACAAATTTAACATGAGGATAAAAAAACCGAGGTGAGCCTCCTCAAAGTATTAACCTGTGTACTGTCAACAACACACATGATAAGACAATAGATATTGAAATTATTTAATGGATGATAAGCCAGGTATCAGACATGGATAATACTGATATTTCATCCATTTTGTTAAGAAAATTGCATACTAACTATCAACTAACTATGAAAAAATTACTATTTTTACAAAGTTCTAAAAAAAGTGGACGCATAAATATGTGTCTAGTTTCTTATTTCAAATCCAAATTTTGATTTTGAGACATGCATTTCTTCTCCTGCTCATGGGAAAATCAATTATAAATCCATTACAATGCTAAAGCAAGTTTCCCTTTATGTTTGCATACAAACTAGTATTTCAACATCTTTCCAATTTATAATAATGTTTTCAACATCAGGTAAATTTCAATACAAAAGAGCAATTTGTTTTTCACATTGACTAAATAGTACTGTGTTAAAAAGGGATATGGATACAGTCAAACCCCTGTACAACGTCACTCGTTGTAACATGAAATCCCATAGATCATCAATTTTCGCAAAGCAGAGGTTTTTTCCATCAGCTGATTGCCTCGTCACCTTTAGTTGCCTTTTGTCACCTCAAACCACGCCTCCACTTTTATAGCACCTCTGTCAGGATTATTTCATGGTTTTAATGAAATCATATTTCGTTTCTTTATGAAACCCGCATATTTGTTTGTTTTTGCTAGTTTATAGGATGCCATGATTAGCTTTTAATGTTTCTTTAATATTTGTTATGGCACAAAGTTTAAAAAATACACGGTTTCAATTATTAAAGACAAAACTTTGTTAATTATGTCACAGTCAAAGATCATTTCTTTTTAAAAAATAAATGCTTGATGTAATAAGACGTTTTATTTTTTATTTTTTTATTGTTGTAAATGTCAAAATGTGGCCTAACATCTAGTAACAGTTACTGTAACCTTATTATTAAGTCTCTTTATGCATACAATGTGTTTTTGTATTGATTAGGGCATGATATAAGCAAGACCTCGGTCTAACATGAAACATAATACAACAGGATTTTTCACCTTACACCAGAAACACCTATGAGAGCTTACATAAAATAACTTTTTGGAATAAACCCAAAAACTTTGACCTGATTTTGGTGGTACTACAGTTAACATGATTGCAAAGACAATGAAGATTGGTGGTCAGACAGCTGCCTCAGGAAGCTGAGAATGTATAAAATACTAAATATTAAAGCAGGGCTATTTATGTAGCAAATTTCTGGACCAGAGGTGTGCTTTACGATCTACTTACATCCCAACAGACCTTATAGAGACATTCAAGTATGATCTCAGTTTCCTGGGAACCACACAAGGCGGTTGTTATTTCTCAAATCTTTTATAGTCTTACAATATCTTTCACTGTTTATAGTCAAGTATAAATTTTCCCCTGGCCAAGTACAGTTTGTAAGTTTTTTTTCCCAACTGCAGGGAATTGGAGCCGAACCTTAAATGTTGCGGATCTGGCTCCAGCATTTTCAAATATTGAGCGAGGAGCTGAGTTTTGCGAACAAAACTTTGCGGATCCACCCATTTACCTCTGAGGGGTAAAGAAATATCAAAATAAAAACCCTCATCTGTTTTATTATTCAATATCATTTGGATTTTGAAATCACATTATTTATTTAAAGTTTTATGTATCTTTTCTCATTTTTGGTATTATTTTCAAAAATTTATCATATTACTCTTTAAAAGAGCCTGGAGCCGCAGGTTGAAATGTGACTCCAGCTCTGCCTGAAAACCCCTAGACTCCACGGCTCCAGTTCCCTAATCCAACAAATCAAACCAAATCTTGCAGCCTACTACTGGATTATGCCTCCGCCCACACATGTCTCCAGTTTTGGTTTGTTAGGTAATAATAAATCATACATTATAATTAACCAACCATCTCTGAAAATGTACAATTAACAGTTTTGTACATACAAAATTGTGTAAAAACAAAGAGGAAAAACATTTACTTCAAGAGGAAGAAAATGAATTTCTAAAAATGCAACATTATTTATAGAAGTGTAATGCTGTTACATTCATGATAAATGCACAGATAATATTGCTTCATGCATACATTATAAAAGCGGTGTTTTCCTCATAGTTTAGCGTTAATCGTGCATGGATTTCTGCTTGTAAAATTTATCTACACCCTCGTCTTTCATTTTGTGTACATTGATATATAAATAACATTATTTATCAAATTCATAAAATGTCTTCATATTTGATAAAATTGACATTATAACCAAATCTATTTCAAAAGTGATAAACAATATTGGGTGATATTTGTGATGGAGATGATACACTCAGTCAATTCAGTAACCCTCCATCTACTAAACTAGATCCCCCTTAAAAGGTCATTTAAGACATAAAACAGCTTCCCTCAAATTGTACACAAATCAACACATTAAGTCAAATTAGAACTTTTAAAAACATTTCTGATCATGAGGAATGTTTGTACAATGTTGATGAATACAAAATAAGCAAGAGATGACAAGAATTGTATGAGAAAGTCATCAAAGTAAAGCTGTACATCACTGGGATCTAAATCTTGACACACATAAATATGTTAAGTTGTGATGCTAGATTTTAAATTCAGACATTTGTCACAAGTATACATAGAAATAACACATAAAATATTAACAGTGGTGCTCTTGGTAAAAAACAACCTGATACTATTTACTTATGTAGTTTATAGTGACCTTATACTGCTTTATATCTAAGCATGAACCGTAGAGTTAAAATAGATAGAGTAGGCACCGGCCAGCTTGTCGAATCCGCTAGAGCACGACTGGTCGAGCTGTTCGAGCGAGGGTCAAGAAGTTGACTAATTATTTAGTCTCATTCTTCCATTCGAAGTAAACAAAGAAACATGGCGCATTCATGTTGTGTTATCGGATGTACAAAACGTGTTATCGGATGTACAAAATGGAGTAAGAACAAGACACCAGATGGAATTACATTTCACAGGTAAGTAAGTTTATTTATCGAAACTATTTAATGTTTTATATTGTGCTTATATTATAGTTAAATTTAAGTGCTTTTAATGTACGATAGATTAGCGGCGCTCATACACATTTGGAAACAAAACAATGACTATAACGATTTAGAATTGACTGATCAGAGAAAAGTGAGCACATGAATCAATATTTGTGATTACAGATAATAACTAAAATAAAACAAATTTAATCATAAGTTATTTTATACAGATCATTCTTTTAATAAAAAGAGCTAATGATGTCAAAGAACTTAAAATATATGTACACTTACAAACAACAGATCTGACATTAAAAGTTGAATATACAATAACATCAAATATTTGCATAACATTTGTGTGGTTGTGTCATCAAAAGCAAAACTCATAAGAGTCTGCTTGCCTAAGCACAATACTAAAAACTGACTATCATGTATTGTGACGATTCATGTATTGTGACGATTCATGTTAGAAACTATCAATTCTATACTTAAGGCACTAACGGCACTATTTCAATCGTGACTATTCTTCACACACAATTATTTCATTAATATCAAGCAGAGATTAGACCAAAACAGATAATAACAAATGATAAAATGAAACATTCAAAGACAATAAGCTACTAGTACTAGCAAAAGGAAGAAAAAGTGGAGACATTAAATGCATTTGGTATGCATACATTAAAAAGTCGCAAAACTACAAGGAGTATCTTTATTTCTTAACTGACATAGAATTGTTAACTAATTTACTTTTCCCCAATGCCTCTAAAATTTGCATAATCAAAAGTGCATAATTCAAGCTAAACATCTGCAAAAAAGTAAGAAAACAAAATGACGAAACGTTTTTTGTATATCTACATAGTAAACAACTATGGTTCAAGGTCAAAACATTTTTTATGTCAGACTCATTATAAATAACTTCTTAAATAGATTAAAATGGCAACTCAAGAATTCACTGGAATATACAGTAATGAAAGGTTAAAATAATAGAGGTTATAAATAGACAAAAATGAAACAAGTGCAGGCAACACAATGTTTAATGTACAGGTCTAATAAAACAATGTATAATATAAAGAATTCAACCGGGTTATACTCACTGGGTTCATTGTTGTACAACAACATTACTCTGATACTATTCATAAAATTGTAGTATTCTCTAAGAACTCCAAAGAATATCGACAATAAACATAAGAAACCAATAAAGAAATTAAAAAAAATATCACAAGGTCACAGGTCACAGCAATAGAGAAAACTTTTAGCTTTATCTTTAAGACCGCACAGAATGGAGGAGAGAGATGAAACTGGGACAATACTAAAGTTTTATTTGTAAGGCAAGATATATGGCCAAAAACTTTTAGCACAAATGAGCCTTTCTTTTGGCATGGTCAAATGATATCGCAACAGTTCGTATAAAATCAGATTTAGAATCAAACTATGAATACATTACCATCAACGTGTCAATTTGTCAAGCTGTTAGAAAAAGTTTGGTTACAACCCATGAAATTGCTATAATTAAAAATATCAATGTGAACATAATGAAGAAATGAAAATTCTTACAGATCAAAGTCAACACAAATATGAGTAAAGTGAACTCAATATGGCAGAGAAACAAAAATTAAACATAATTCAAGAGTCAGTAACATAAAGGCTTTTAAAATAAGTCAAACAAGGCAACTGAAGTAAACTACCATGTACAGGTATCCAAGTCACATATCTTCAAAGGAAGACGTTGGTGATGCAACATCACTCTCTTAATGTGGCTTATCAATTTCACAAGGAGGAATAGGTTGATAATCCTCTCAATAGCAGAACATGATTGGCTAACACAGGGCAGCCTGCTGGTGTGAGTAGGGTCCATGTCCGTTTGCAGTAGGTCCATTAAAGCGATGGTGGCCACTGCTACTGGTGCTAGAGCTGCTCTCTTTGCTACCACTCTCACTGGCACTGTTTGGATAAGAGTTGCTGCTGCTGCTGTTACTGCTCAAAGGTTGTTTTCTGAAGGCATTACCTGCAGCTGCAGCATCCACTGCACCTGATTGATCAGCAAAGTAGCTATTGTGGAACACATTGCCAGAGTCTGTTGAGGGCTTTGAGGCAGAACACTGTCCTTCAGAGTTGACCTGTAAGACAGGTTTGGGGGTCACAGCAGTATAGATAGGCGGTGCTGGAGAAAAGGGAGGCAAATTTGAAGTATTGGAGGTATTTGGTGATGGTGCCTGTTCAGTTGATATTGAGGCTGCTTGAGATGGCAATACTGGGAAGAATGGAGCTGAAGAGATACCAGATTTAGGAGACATCATTGTGTAGTCAGAGGAGTCTGGCTGACTAAACCCTGTGTCAGGACAGCCTGTAGTTATTAGAGAAAGACCAGCTTGCCTGTTAGGACGTACCCTAGATGTGATGGGGGAATTTGGCAGGAGCTTCAAACGTTCATGGTAGTTGCTGTCATTGTCTGACTCATTGTCCACGTCAATGTTGTCCAAATCTTCTAAATGTTTAGGGAAATTGTAACTGTTGTCACTGGGTGGTGGAGGATACAAAACTGGCTCTTGCACATCACCTTGGTAAAGCAGTAGAGGTGAATGTTCTCCAGAGTGGTCATGATTGCCTGAACTGTGTCTGGATGTATAGACTCTTTCTGGGACATTCCCAGGCTGTATGCCAACTGATGACAAACGATTAGGGTCTTCCTTTTCAAAGTCTGCCTCATCCTCGCTGCTTGTGTGGTCAAATCTATAATTAAAAAAAAGAGCTTTTTCAATATCTTGTTTGGGGATAATATATACATACAATTTGCTTCATAAATATACTTTAAGTTATTTTGTTTCCAAGAAATCTTTGGCATTTATTGTCATCACTGACATGACTTTACCTCGACATTATGTAGAGGGAGTCTTTTTGGCTGAGCCACCCCTTCACTTATTTATAAGATAAGTTCAATATAATAAACAGATCTGATCTTGAAAGTCAAGAAGTATATGTTATCTGGCTAGATGTCAGTAATAATTGAATTAAAATAATCCATTATTTTATTGCCCTGAAGGGTACCTTGTTCTGTGAAAAAAGTGGACAATTAAGAAGAAAAAATACTTGGAAGAACCCAGACTGCGATAAGAAAAGAGAAAGAAATGTAAAGAAGAGGAAAGGTAGACAATTGAAAACAATACTTTAGTTCCAGTTAAGGACAGGAACTTTCAGAAAAAAGGACCAAGGGCACTAGCTACAATTCAAGGGGCACGAGCTTCAATCCCAGGGGCACTAGCTTCAATTTCAGGGGTACTAGCTTTAATTCCAGGGGCACTAGCTTCAATACCAGGGGCACTAGCTTCATTTTCAGGGGTACTAGCTTTAATTCCAGGGGCACTAGCTTCAATACCAGGGGCACTAGCTTCAATATCAGGGGCACTAGCTTTAATTCCAAGGGTACTAGCTTCATTACCCGGGGCACTAGCTTCAATACCAGGGGCACTAGCTTCAATATCAGGGACACTAGCTTTAATTCCAGGGGCACTAGCTTCAATTTCAGGGGCACAAGCTTCAATATCAGGGGCACTAGATTCAAGTCTTAGGGCTCTAGCTTCAATTCCAGGGGCACTAGCTTCAATTTCAGGGGTACTACTTTAATTCCAGGGGCACTAGCTTCGATACCAGAGGCACTAGCTTCAATTCCAGGGGCACTAGTTTCAATTTCAGGGGCACTAGCTTCGATACCAGGGGCACTAGCTTCAATTCCAGGGGCACTAGCTTCAATTTCAGGGGCACAAGCTTCAATATCAGGGGCACTAGTTTCAAGTCTTAGGGCTCTAGCTTCAATTCCAGGAGCACTAGCTTCAATTCTAAGGGATCTAGCTTCAATTTCAGGGGTGTACACATTTTCTTTACAACATTAACATTAGAGAATTCATAGAAATTACAGGGGGACATATTGATTTCTAGATTCCCATTTCCAAGGAGTTTATAAATCCCTAGCAGTTAGCAGTCCCCCTAATGTTATGTATAATGATGAAGAATGCCATGAGGGTTGTAGAAGAGCAGACAAGTGTAAAATGTGTTTAAGAATAAGAAAAAGAAAGGGAGCAAAGAATAACATTTCGACTGCCAATATTATTTTTGAGAAGGTTAAATATGTCACCTTGGATCTCCAACTCCACTGGCTCTCGAGTCATTGTTAACATCCCCTTGGAGTGTTACCCTCAGACCTGAATCTGCCACTGAGGGCAACACTCCATAACAGTCCTCCTCTCCGTCAAACTCATCTCCTTCCACATCGCATCCATTTTCCTCATCATCCTCCCCATCCTCTTCAATATCAGTGTGCACAACTTCCTGAAAGAAATAAGATATCTCTCGGAAGTGTTCATTCAGGTAAGGCACCAGCATCTCAATCAAGTTCTTGAATGTTGGTCGATGTTTTGGACTGAACTCCCAGCAATTAATCATCATGTCAAACCTGGAACGGATATAAAGGAATATGACATTTTTATAGAACGTGTCTTCCATTCACCACTGGAGCAAACAAAATTGTTTTCTGGACTACTAGTTTCCGAAGACAGATAGGTCCTGTTGTGTGTACAAAGGAAAACACCAGAATGTCAAGACAAAAAACTTGAGTGTGTCAAGCATCTTAATAATAATAATAATGGTATTTATATACCGCTAATCTGTCCCCTAGTGGCTCCAGGCGGTTTACAATTCTAAACAT
>JAUUEB010211516.1:0-13705 GCA_032362205.1 Clione limacina | reverse complement strand
ATTGCTATAGTTATTATATCATGACACATGGTATAACAGATTGCTATAGTTATTATATCATGACACATGGTATAACATATTGCTATAGTTATAGTATCAGCAGCATCAATGTTTGTGTACCGCTTGACGTTATTGCAAGGAACACAACTGTAATACAAACAAGCTCAGAATATTGGACCATTCCTCTATGAGTTCACTGAACACATAGGAAATATTATGTGCATATCGACAAAATAGTATACACTTGGAGAGAAATGGCCAACACTGATCTTAACATGAATTAATATCATGACAGTGGCCTGGATTCCGTGACAACAGAAGGTTTAATAAATAATGTTTAAAATGAGTAATATATATTCTCTTTATAAATGTATATAAGTACATCATTGTGTTAAGAAATGTTAAAAGCAATATATATATATATATAATACTATTATACCATTATAATACAAGTAAACCAGGTGAGTGGTGACAATTTAAATACTGTAAAACCATGACTTATTTCATGTCAAGAGAGATAGTTCATCTGGTCAAACTAGTCAACAGTTGAAACCAAGATTGAGATGAAAACAGATGAATCACAAATTCTGCCTTTCTATAAAAACCAGTTCTTACTTTGATCTAAATATCTGAGGGGAAAATAACATTTTAAGAAATAATGTATCGAAGAACATTCCTAAGAAAGGAAGAATACATTTAATTTCTAAATCATCTTAACAAAATATTTTTAGAAAAAAATTCTGGAGAGTTTTCCCAAGGCTGAAAAAAAAATTGTTCCTTATATTATGTAAAAAATTACTTATTTGTGCTGATGATTGATGAGTTCAAGTAATAATAAATGATCTTGTTATCTCTAAAAAAAAACAATTAAATGTGTTGTTGGTTGAAGAGTTGAAAGAAATATCAAGAATTCTTAAAAAAGAAAAAAGATATCAAATACTGTTTGTGTTATCATAACTTATTTAGTTATCATGTGGCCTCTCGCTCACAATATGCCCTATGTTGCTCATTTGAAAAATAAAATATGTTCACTGTAAGAAATAACAAAATCTGTACATAAAACACAATGGGAACACTGACCACTGTTTTTGTCATATATAAAAATAAATAAGAAGTTTTGGAAAAAACTATCCCTAAAATGTAAGCATAGAAAATTTAAAATCTTATTTGTCTGTTTTTTACACGCAGTAGCAATTGGAAAAAAGCCAGCCCCTGGTATTCCACTCAAGTTGATTTCTATGTATGTGTGTCATACACACATAAAAATATCACTTGAGCAAGTTATCTTATAATCAAGAAATTTATCAAGAGATTGAAACAAGCAAACACCTGATTACAACATGTTATTGTTACATAACATCACTTTTTGATTGAGACACAATGTACAAATTACTGAACACGACTTTGGTTGTGAATAAAAAAGGAAATAAAATGATAATCCCTGTGTGATGAAATAATTTTAGTTAAACCGATCAAATCAGAGACCACATCATGAATTTATGCTTAGGTATTTAAACTTTTGAATCACCAAACCAAGGATACGAGATGATATAAATGAAGTGGGATATGTTCAAAGGGAGGCTACAAAATGTGTACTCATGAGAAAACTAATGTAATGTTTTTGAGATTCTGTTGGCAGGAAACAAAAAAAACAATTTTGATTGGAACAAGAAGGGACTCAAGATTTTTTTTAAATTAACCGTTACAACTACTTCAAAGCTCCTACAGTTGAATAATAGAGAGGAGCAAGAGATGTTTTATCTGCAAGAATCCTGACTCCAAGGACAAAAATATAAAAATTGACATTCAATTTTCCTTGTCAAAATCAACTTTATCTTTGTACTAAATAATCAGGTTGTAAAAAAATACTTAATTTAAATGAACAGTAATATTTGATCTGTGGTCAATAGATGACCATTAATATACATTTCATTATTCAATTGTTGTGACTCAAAGTACATATCTCTCCAGAGTAAAGCACCATACAACACAGTGGTATAACATACACATGTTTGATTAAATAAATACATATTTACAGAATACTGTTTTGCCTTGAGCATAGCAGTGCATCTGTAAAATGTGATTGAGAAATGTACATCAACAAGTTCAAAGTTCAACAAAATTCATACAGATTAATATCTTATTAAAACACTGGCATAGACAGACATAATCAGGGGCAACCTGATGCATCAGACGGCTAAAAAATGCATTGATATGACATATCTCCACAACTCTACAATGAAATTTCATGGAATTTAGAAATATTGAATTATTTTTTCTTGCTCTGTGACATTGAGGGTTCATAATCCTTCCTCATCCAGTGTCATTCATTGTGGTCTGATGACCAAAAAATGAAATACTTCATTTTTAAATTCATATAAAGATTGAAAACAATTTGTGTTTTTACAAACTAAAACTGTAATAATCAATAGGTAATTGATATTTATTCATCAATATCACTTATCAATAGGTGTACTTCTTCTTAAACTTCTAAAGGTCTGGACAAGAAAGCCAGCTGGAAGATAATAATGCATTCATTTTTTGAAAAAAACAATTTTTAATTAGAAGGTTTTTTTTAGATACAATATTTATCCTGGATTTATAATTTTCCGTTAACAAAGAGCAGTAATTCATAAAAAAGTAAACAATTTAACTCATTTCCTAAAGATTGCTTTGCTGCCCTGGATACAATGTCACAAAAGTAGCACCAGGCTGACAACCTGACCCCACACATATAAGCTTATAGCATAGGAAATAAGTTTAAAAAGTATGGCAGCATATGAAAACAAGTCAGAAGAGGCAAAACATATCTTCGACATGAAATTGAAATAATTTCTTTTTACCCTCTCAACAAAATTATGTTTACCCCAGATAAAAAAATCTTAGTTGTCTTTCAAAGACTTCAAGAAAAGACAAATGATTAAAACTGACCAAAAATTATTCACTTGCATTTTTTGTCCTCAAACCTAGCCTAAACCTAATACTACATGATACTGAGTTTAAAAGTGAAATATCATGTACAACTAGATTGATTATAACTGCATGGGTAAATTGTTCTCAACACTTTTTTTGGCTATGCAGTTTGAATTTGTGAAAATAAAATGAATTTCATCAAAATACTTAAAGTAGTTACAAAATGACAAGACTAGTTAAAAAATATTTTACATATAAAACTAAACCAAAATATAAAGAGTAACCTTCAGCTTGAGTGGATTCCTTATGATGTCATCCAAAAATGTCACAATAAAATAATCTTTCTTAGGTGCTCAATAGCATTGAAGCAGCTCATTAAATACTGTACATTGTAATTCAAAAAAATAAGAAGTGAAAATGAGGCTACATATTGAGTTGGTGTTCAATTATAATCTTTGGAGTCTTATATTATAATAAAGTTAATTAAAGAACAGACGATAATTCTCTAGTGAAAAGCTTCATAGTTACTTAATGAAAAGCTTCAAATTTGTAAGACTGGCCTTATGCAAATGTTAATAATAAATAAGGGTCCCATTGATGTGGTTAATAGTCTTATGACAAACCATAAAGACAGTCCCAGCACTGTCATACCAGACCATCTCCCAGAAAAGAATGTGCAACAACAACAAAGTAACAATAGGTAATAAAAGAAGTTTGACCTCCCATACTGCAGCCTGTTAATTTGATCCTAAACCAGAAAGAACGTTTTTGTTAGAATACATTTGTTGGGGACAAGGGAAATAACTTTAGTCTCATTTTTTATATTTAGTTATGCCCCCTTACCTGCCATGAGTCTGTAAATAACTAAGGTTGCTGACATCAGTGTGTTTAGATAGTGACTAGAGAAAATATCCTTCTCTTTTTTTCTTTAAATTTTCTCTCATTATATGATGATAAATTAATTGTATTTGTGCAAAAAAAGATACAGCTATATTCAACAAAAAGGTAAAAAAAACTGCACCACAACAGGGATAATTAAGAAGCAATGGAAAGATATTGCAGAAGAGATGAAGTTCCTTTAATTAAAGTTTCCAGTAGATCTAGGGTGAGTATAGTAAATGGTAATGTGTTTAACACATGTTAGGTACTGATTGTGTTATCAAGGCCATATTTGGCACACATTGCTACTGAGACAACTTTACATGCAGCCATACAGAGGATTTAAATCTTAGTTGTAGCACTTCTGGTACACTCTTCCTAGTCCTAGTATATGGACACCAGGCTAACCAGTTGTCACGACTCTAGCTATCAGGGCAGCCACTGATGAAAGTGATGTGGTCTTTATATAATGCCAAGAGAATATAAAAATTAATAATAAAGAGAGCTAAACACAACCTCAGCAACTTTCTCTTTTTACTAGCATGTCATATTTATGTTGATTACGAAGGTAGAGTTACGGTTTTACTTAGGGCCGGGCGGTGTGCCCGACAAAAAATGTTGGGTCTGGTCTGACTATGAAGCGGGGTGTCTGTACGGTTTTACTCTTATACTTTCTCAAGCAACTTTGAGTGTGAATAGATGTATGACTGCTGCTATCATTCCTTGAGGAAGGTGTGGTTTTTATATTCTAAAAGGCACTTTACAGCATTGATGATCAACGGCTGTGTGCATGATGTTGCACTGCTTATGTCACATGTAAGATTATGCAATTAGGTCACAAAGTCAACTCTTTAGTATATAATTAGATATTCCACAGTGCACAATAGCCTCTATGTGATACACCACTTTAGAAACCTTTCATTAGACATAATAAAAGTTGTGATGAATTACAGTGATAGTAGTTGACGAGAAAAATTATATGAAATATGTGAAGAACAAAGATAAAAATCTGATGATACTGATTGTGTTATCAAAGCCATATTTGGCACACAGTAATACTGAAAGGCCACAAGTCTCAGATCAGATAAAATAAACAAATGAGCAAAATGTTTACAGTAACATGAGCAAAGTATTTACAGTAATATTATATACCAGCATTGACAACTTATACCTCACAGCCAGAATTCCTTTAGCTAAAATAAATCTCATTTTGACTAATAAACACAGACAACTTTGATAGCAAGGTCTGGCCTCTTAGGTTCTCTGTGATTGGTGCTTGATTCAAGTTTCAGGCTAGGAGCGATTAAATCTACTACAGTCATGCTTAATTGGGGAAAAACCCAATCATTTGTGTTGAAATTGTTCATGTATTACTTTAGTGGATGATTAACACTTCAAAATAATTTACTTTAAAATTAACCAGTTTTTGTCATCTGAAGCTTCAGCACCTTATTTTTTTATTTTGCTAAATTTTGACTATTAAGCTGCATAAATGTCTTGGTTTACATAATGTCCTACCCATTGTTTTAAAACTTTAGATTCTTATTATTTAGTTTATTTTTGAAGGAAATAATTTGCAGTCCTTAAACACCCTTGGCCTCAAGCTAGGAGATCCTTATCCTAGTGAACATCTAATGATCAAAATCCTTACCAAAGGAGTGAGAGTTAATCTGCCAAACCAAGAAATGTGCTAGACAAATATTTTGTCTAAAATGCTATGATAACCCCAAAATACCTAATATATTTTTATGACCTAGAAATATTAATATTTCAATTTAATCCTACAACCTTCAGATATTGTGCAAAGTTCCATAAAGCTTGACAAAAGTTACATGCTGGCCGCTTGGGATATAAAACTTGCAAAACCTGAGTATTGAGTTTCCAGTTGTTTTGATAAACGTTGTCTACGTTCACAGATCATCCATCCAGTTCAATAAAATCATTAAAAGTTAATTTCTGTATAATTTTAAGATGATACATTGAGAGGAATTATAAAATATCTTTTCATTATGAACATTACACCAACACTAAACAACTGAAAGAACACAATCTCCTTTGAAATCAATACTTTGATAGAGATGAAATACATATTCAAGGCTTGTGTAGAGAACCAGAAACAATATACAGTGATTAATGGCAAACTCAAGTTTTAGGGATAAAAAAGTTAAAATCTTTACCTTCCCTACATTCATGGCCATTGCAATATTTGCTGATATTTGACCTTAACAAAGTTCACATACTTGGAACCTTATTCAAAATCAATCTGTATATATAAAACTACTAAAATAATCTTATAACCTATGGCAAAAATATTAATAATATGTGGAGTAATTTTTCTGTTCATTTGGTGCCATTTTAGATTTTCTATGACAACTACCAAATTGACAATTTGTTTCCAATCCAATTCATCTCTTGAATTCCATGGGGTCATTTATGTCATTTTGCTATGTCTTTAACCCTGTAACCCATTTGTTGTGGCCAGTTTGTTCAATGCATATTCATTTACTATACAACAACTTGCCAAAAGGGAAAATTTTGTAAACAAAATTAAACTTGTAACTTTCACTTCATGGTACATACAAAAGTGCTTAAATCACCTTCTAAAACCAATTAAGTCAGAACAGAGGTCAAACAAATCAAATCAAACATAAGTAAATTTGGATCAACTTTTTGTCCTATTATGCACAAAAACTTGTGATATAAAATGTTGCCATTTAATGCATTGACATATATAAACAAAATGAATTATGATACTTTGACCAACATCTCATTCTATAAGGTGATAGACGGATGCCGATAGAGATTTTTTGGTTGAAATGAGTATTGTTCAAAAGTCAACTAAATGTGATTGAATCTAAGCATACAGCGAGCAGGAGTCACTCAAAGTCATAACAGACCCAAACGGTGCTCTTGTTTTTTTTCTTCAAATGATGAAAAACCTTTAATACATTTACATATGCCATGACCCCTGACCTTACATGACAAGTCAAATCCCAACAAGAAAACATCACTAATAAAAAACATTGTCTTCACTGTTTGTACCCGTTGATAGCTAACATGCTTCAATTATATATTCTATATTTCCATATTATCACATTCATCTTTTAAAAACAAACACACACACATTCTAGTATCATATGTATGACTTTCAAATTGACAAGTGCTAACTTCATACCAAGTCTTCACTGTTTTCCTTCAAATTATCATTTACACACTTTACGGACAAACTCTTCTTTACTTTCATTACCCCAAATATTTTCATATGTACATCCATTTTAACAACAATTAAATAAGACACCATTATAAAGGACACAGTAATGAATTCACATATGTGCTGTAAATGAGGCCAACCTTCCATTAATGCCGATGTAGTTTGATAAGGTAAAAGATTGTAGTTTGTGGGTGGTAAAAACCATGATCAACAGACTTAAGCTGAGTCCTTTGTTAGAGGCATAGCACAGAACTATTAACTCTGGAAGACAGAGACATTCTTAGATTGAATTCTAGTCTTCCCACTGTTGATTCAAAACGATGATTCATAATGAACCCAAGACACCACAGAATGCTTATAGCGAATGAAGTTTTGTCTTTCTAAAAGTTGATGCTACACCACAAAAGGCTTTAACTGTGTGAAGTTTATCTTTCCTAGATGTGAAGCCGCACCTAAGGCTTGCACTAAAAGAAAATGTAATTTTCCTTTCACAAAACTATACAAGAATATCTGTCTCAGTCGCATCCTCTATAGCTGTTCTATAGTCTGGAGGCGGGGAGCTCACAGTCTCTGAAGAGAAACTTGAGTCTGCAGAATTATCACCAATATTTGACAAGAGTAAAGGGGTCAAAGAGTCTGTAAGTTTCTTCCCTTGACGAGGTTTGGCCCCCTCCAGGAGAGGCTGACTAGCACTAGTAGACTTTTCATGACTATCCTCAGGCACATGAGTTCTTGAAGAATTTGGTACTTTAGACTCTGATAAAGGTCGCAGTTTTGGGTTTTTTGGAACCATAGGCAACGGAGGGGCAGGTGGATGGTTACCACCACTTATGCCGGGTAAACTGCCAGCATTAAAGACCTTGTGACCCTTGGCAGGGCCAAGCTGACCTCGCTTTTTAGCAGCTGCTCTTGACTTGATGTCTTGAGAGAGTGGAGACCCAGGGATTGGATTAGGAGCATACGCAGAGTTACTGACTGCCTTGATAGGGGTTACAAGTGTAGCTGGTGATGGATTCTGTTTAGCTAAGCCACCATTTGCCAGGAGTCTTTCTGTGCTATTGCTATGAGAAGGAGGCAGACTAGCCAGTGTGCTGGTATGTACTGGCACTATAGGCTCATTGGCCTGTGTGGGTACAGGAGGTGCCTGCTCCATAGGTTGTTCTAATGAGATGGGCAACATGTAGTCATCATTAGCAGTAGCTGCTGTACCTTCATAGCTGCTGCTGTGACCACTGTCATTGTCCTCATGCTGGTGAACCTCAGCTACAGTCTGTACCTGCAGTAGACAACAAAAATTATCATTTGATGAACAAATGTTATGTGACAAACATTTCAAGCTGAAGAAGGTGCCTAAATATTGGATGAAAGCTCCTTGAGTTCTTTCAACAATCTCTTGATGGTAAATTTTCACTTCTTATTAGTCATCATTTGTTTAAGTTTAATGTTTTCCAATGTGTATCATAGGTTAAATTTAACTAAACAAGAACTACAGACAAATAATCAATTTATTTAACAATACTAGAGACTCTAGTTAGGCTGACAAATGGTTTTCATTTATCATAAATCTCTTTGACATTACCATAAAATAATGATTTGCTTAACATTTAAGATGTAGATTTTACACAAAATATTTCCTGAGATAGAAAATATGATATTGCCTTTATGTTAAAAGCCATTAAATGTCATTCTTCAGGTTATTGGGTGTGTTTATATTGAGAGTGGTTTGGTCTTCATACATTTGTGTAAATAGTGACACTTCATTAGGAAAGACATCATGTCCGGAGATCATTCTGATAAAAAGGCACTGGTTTGTTAGTTGTTTAAACATGGAACACATTTTCTCGAGTGCCCTTAACTAAAGCAGCTTACAAGGAAACTCTTTACCAAACAACTGTTTCTCACCAAATTCCTGTATAGGTCATTAATATCATTACAACAAACTTGATAATACATTAACATGGAATTATCTAATGAAAAGTGGATAATTTATCAGATTTGGATATGAAGAATAAGAAACGACTGACTTCATTGTCTTACAATCCATTAGATAGTTGTTACAGCAGAAAATGAACCAAGGTTTTTTTAATTGTTTTCTTAAACAACTCGGAATTGATGAGTATCTTTTGCATTAGGTCTTGTATCAAAAACACTTAACTTGTTTCAAAATTTCAAAAAACACTTCATATTGAAATTTTGTAAAATATTTATGAAAATTCATATTTTGCTGGAAAGACTTTACCATTTTTTTTATTAAATTAAATTTCATTATTGGTCACGCCCATGGCAGAGCTGCTTTGACATTTCTATGCGCTGCCACAAATAAAAATGAATGTATGCACAACTCACACATTCAAATTATTAAATGGTTTAAAGTATGACTCAGCCTTCAAGCTGGACAATAAGCTATTACCTGAGTGTCTGGATCAAATCCTGGTGCTAACATCTCCGGCATAGAGGTGTGACTGTCTTTTCTTGTAAGTGGTTGCATCTCTATGTCTGTGCCTTCATTCACTGTCCAAACTCTCTCATTAGCATATGATGGAGACTGAAACAGTGATCACGTAAACGTTAATATAGAACTAGGCGTTTGAACAGTTCTAGAACAAATGTATTTTTTTTAAATGCACAGGGACATGTAACAATAACCACAATGTTTCCAGACAGAGTGGTGCAGGACTTCCAGTGCACTCTGGTGGTGTGGGATTGCCAGTGCAACAGCAGAGAGGTGTGGAATTGCCAGTGCACCACCAGAGAGGTGTGGGATTGCCAGTGCACCACCAGAGAGGTGTGGGATTGCCAGTGCACCACCAGAGAGGTGTTGGATTGCCAGTGCACCACCAGAGAGGTGTGGGATTGCCTATGCACCACACTCTAACAGGACTAAATTTATTCTATTCCATGGTGTGGGCCACACATAACCTGCGTGAAGTAAGATCTTGTCAAGGGATGCATTGCAAAGATGTACTACCTTTGGACAAGGCACATAGTCTATCACTCAATCACACATGGAGCTGTTGCACTCTGGTTCAGTTTCCACTAAAAAAAAAAACACTATCTTTTTTCCCTAAACTCAAGACATTGATTTTTATCAGGAAGTTGTAGTTGTTGCAAGCATAGGACAAACGAAAAAAGGACTACATACATATCATTAGGTCATATAAAAAAAATAATAGGTTCTCATTCACCACCTGCATCATGAAATTGCCGCCGCAAGGGATTTCTTTTCTTTTAATTATTTTTCAACCTTTTTTTCCCAAATTTTCCAAGACAAACAAACAAAACAAAAAGGCGTACATGAGTGTGTAAATTGAAATTATTGAGTATTCAACACTTTTTGGCGTTTTGAAATTTAACAATGAAAAAAAAGGAATGGAGACAAAAAAGAAGGTTTTTGAAAGAACAAAAAAAAGCGCATCCCTTATTGTGTTTCTAAGAAAAAAGTGATAAGATTGGGGCTTTTTCATTTTGCCTAACTTTTAAATATTAAATTATGTGACCATACTGAAATTGATTTAATCAAAAGTGCAAAGCTATGTTCATGGCTTAAATTACTTAAAACATAAAGAAACACATAAACTAACACACAGAGGAATCTCGATAATATAAAATTTGCAGGACCGACCCGGACTTAAACATTTGCTTAAGATTATTGATTATTTGCAATAACCAAATTTGATTAATGTGGACTCTTCTGTATTAGTATACATATTGTTTCATAACCTAAAACAATTTATTGTTTAAAGTAGGATATCCTTAAGACAGCAAGCATCTTTATTTCTTTTTAAAACTTCCACACATACATACACGCAGTGGTAATTGTTTTTATGCAACTTTCATGACTATTTTGTCTTCTTCTGACAATCAAATATTCATCTACAGAAAACTATTTTAAATTGAATCACCAACTTTTAGAATCAACTGATCAAAGAGTTTGAGCCTACAAACATGAAGTCTTTTTCAAACTACCATGCTGCATGGCCAATGTCTAGTCGTTGGGAATGAATTTTAGCATTTTGAAAGTCAAAAGATCACAAAACATCCTCACATTTAACAACTTTCTATCCTCTGGAGGAGTGGCGGTCAAATCCAGATAATCTGGGTTGTCCCCGTTCATACTTTGAGGCATCTTCAGATACCCATCACAGTCAGTCTGAATGTTTGGTCCATCATATGATTCGTCATCATCTGCCAACATCTTGAGGTAATGTGAGGACAAGTCAAGGTAGTACTGAAAATATAAATTGTACAATATTTGAGTCAAAAAAACATTTATAAAGTGCTGCAAACAAATAAATCATCAAAGAAAATATGCTGTTAATCAAAATTTCCCGCAAAAGAAGTGAAAGAAATACTATTTCTATATCATCAAAATATGCAGGAGACATATAACTATGGGGAATTGTGTGAGAAAATGAAATAACTAACCTGCAAGGCTTATTAATAGACTATTTAATTTTTTTTAAAGTAAACTCAAACGCATGCTTGTGTCATAACACCTGTCAAGCAACAGAACAAACATCCTTTTTTGAAAACCACAGGCAGCATTTTGTCTGCAAACTTTTCACCTTTAGCCATACTCACATCTTTAACATTAGCCTCCAGAAAATCTCCCATTTTAGAGACAAGTTGAGAAAAAGACGGTCTGTCATCTGCGTCAACCTTCCATGTCTTCAGCATCACCTTGTACCTGTTAAAATTGAATAAAAATAGCATGAAGAATAGATGAATATTGTGAATAAAAGGACTGAGTGAAATGCTCAACTGAAGTACAAAAACAGCAAATACTTTTTACTGAAATAATCTTTCTAATAAAATATAGTAGAACCATTGCTCACAGGCTGGGGTTCCTCACAAAAGCCGAATTCAATTGGGTACCAGCATGTTATTATACCATTGACAGCTGTATATGTTAAAGTTACTTTAATGTCCATATCAAATCAATTCATTAAAAGGTTAACAGCTTATAGGTAATAAAAATTCCTATTACACTAATATGCAAAGTCAAATAGTTTAAAAAGTGGACATTTTTTTAAATTGCTCCAGCAATAAGCAAGACTTCAAACACTTTCCTGTTTAGATATGCAATTACGGAAATAACAGAATTTACATCTACTGCATTCATATGAGATGTGAAGTTTGGCGCAGAAGAGGAAAATGTTGATTCTACAGGGTGTGGTTACAAACCTTTTCTTTTAACAGAGACCATGCCAATAAGTGTATCCTTTCCTTCTTTTGGTAGAACTAAATCACTACAAATCATTATATTCAAATTGTTCCTGGTCAAGGCTGTATACTTAACTTGTATGTTTAAATTAAGTTAAGTTAAGTAAAGTATGCATAGACTTAACACAAACAATACTCACAAATCATCGCTAGCATAATAAGGCTTCTCCATTCGGTAGCCTGATTTGAGGAGGCCTATGAATTTCTCGTTTATTTCAACACCAGGGTAAGGATTGCCACCTGAAATCAATCATTAATAATTTGTTTACATTAATTAAATATTGTCAAGAAATGCAATAAATATTGTGCAATTTTTGACATTGTTATGCCCTTATCTAACAAACTGGGGAAACACTTTTTACATTTGCGCACAGTCTTATTTGAACTCAGTGGGGTTAATATTTGAGGTAGCAATTGCTTATGGTGTATGTATACATTGAAGTGATGTCATAGACATTATTTCCCATATTCAGATACTCATAAAAAATACAAATGTGATTGTCAAAACTTCAAGACTCAAATTCAATACCTCAAATAAATTTCAGATAGAAACTGTTCCTCCCTGCTCGCTGACTCGTACATCTTTCTGCCATAAAGTATGCCTTGCACAATGCCAGCAAGCTCCAAAACAAAACAACATTCTTTTTTCACAATTCATATTTTTATTTACATTAATAAAATGATACAAAAACTCTTATTATTTCCAAACCTATATGGCTTGATGATTTCAAACTTAAGAAAAAATTCTGCTACTGATCCCATAAAAAAACAACTTTATTCTGTTTGTTTGTGATGCTTGTTACCAGCGCATTCAACCGTGAATAGTTTACCTATACCTGTTTGACTTAGAGACTAAGAAAACTCACCACTGTACACCCTTTTTGTTTTTTTTATACTGTATCCATGTTGAATAAAATAATTAAAGACTACAGTTTGTAGAATCATAAAATGTGACATTGTCATAGCCATTGTTTGCGTCACCCCAAACAATGTTAAGCACCATTTTATCTAAAAATGTTTTAGCAAAATAATTCTTACCCAATGAAAACAGTTCCCATAACAAAACACCAAACGACCACCTGTGAAAAAAGAGCACAAAAAATGAACAAACTATGATAGAAACTATAAAATGTTAATGCCATGTGTAAAGGTCACATTATAAGTATCTTATTTGTAGACAAAAAACTGTGACTGAATCACATCATCTAATTGTTGTCACAGTCAGTACAAGTTGTTTTTTAATAATTTCCATCTTTTCCAATTGTAAAGTGATTTCTTAAATTGTGAACTTGCCACATACAATTCTTATTAAATTTACAGTTACATTCAGTATGTTGCAGTGATCGGAATTACTCGGGGCAGAGTAGCGGGAGTAATACTCGGCTCGGCTGAGCCGCTACTTTACTCGGGGCTTCTCAGCCCGCTACTCTACTCAGTAATTACTCAAGAAAGCCACTACTCTACTCAAAAAAGTAGCGG
>JAUUEB010211405.1:0-13707 GCA_032362205.1 Clione limacina | reverse complement strand
TTTATCACTTAGTACCATGATGCCAAGTGGTAGCTCACCCCTAACATACCAGTTAGTACCCTTGGTACTAACTGGTAATTGAATTTTGTAGGAGGGGACCACCCCAAACATACCAGTTAGTTTTGTAGAAGGGGACCACCACGGTTCCAATCGGTCATACGTGCTTGGCATATATCAGATGACCCCCCCCTGGATGACCTAATCAATTTGAGTGAAAATTGATAACTAAAATTTGATAATGATGAACTTATTCACCATACTAAAATTATAATCAAGTCCACAATGTATACTTGTGTAATGATGTTTATTAAATTGATGCTCAAACTGCTGTCTCATATTTTGTGAGTAGCTTAGTGGTTAGTGCACCATATTATCATGTGGAAGGTCCGGGTTCAAAACCCGCCATTGACTCAATTTGATTCTTCTGTCGCCCTTCTGTCCACACAGTAGTATAACTGGGTACAGCAAACTCTATGTATACTTCCCAGGAAGCTAAGAATGTACAGGTTTGTCTACACTGGACCAGTCGGTAATAATTGTTAAGGACTTTGATCTTGAAAAGATGAAAGCGCTATACACATGCCAATGTCTGACTTGTTATTGTTCCGTACATTATTCTGTATAGTTAGTCACGGATGACAGACTGTCTACATATTTATAACTTATGTTTACTCACTAATATAATATGGTGTAGTTTGGCACGTTTCAGCTGTCACATCCATAACGTTATTGCATGAATAATAAATATGGTGTTATTCGGAGGTCATTCCTCTCAGGTAGTTCCTGGGCTGTTGTAGTAAACAACCTATTTTTTAGGCATCCGGTATCAATGCATGTGTCTTCACTTTATCAATGACCTGCCAAAGAACATTCTCATGTCTTTTGGCTGAAACATATGCAGATTACACCACACAATTACACAAACTGTTGTTTTGCAATGTGCTTATGCAAGACAATGATTTGTGTAACTGTGTGGTGTCATCTGGTGTGGTTTTTATTAACAAAACAAGCGTATAAATAAAATTGTTTATTATCATGAAATTTTTTTTACTATATATTATGTCGAAATTCATTTATTATTCTTCTTCATTTATTGATATTGCTTGAATCTATACCTTAACTTTGGTTTGGTCACAACGCACAGTGGGTCGTTTTGGGGGGTCATAGTTGATCTCAGCTGTTTGATGAGCTATGATTATGAAATTTGATTTTCACATGTAAAATCACCTTCTGAATGCATTTAAATGGGTCCCAATTATCTAATATTTATATATATTAAGAAAATCACAAGTTTTCACTTTTTTTTAAATATTTTCTTGCGCAATTAGTGACATAGTTGATTTGACCCAAAATCAAAACTCATGTTTTGTAATGTCTGAAGTCCAGGGTTGGCGATTGTTTTCAAAAAAATCGATTTATTTGATTTAAATCATGATTTATTTGATTTTTTTTAATTAAAAAAACCAAAACTGATTTTAACATCAATTTGATATGTCACTTTTAATCTCTTAGTATGCAGATATATTTTTAATTGAAACTATTGTTTTTACAAAATAATAAAATAATGATAAATCATGGATTTTGTTTTTAGAAAGTTAAAAATCACCCAAATAATGTAAAAAAAACAGGGTCTAAATTTGGTCAACACGATACCATGGGTCTAATTTTGGTCTTTTATCGCGGATAAAAAGGGACAAAAGGGTGGTCTCAACTATGTCGCGGATACAATTTTGGTCTACTTGTTGCCGCGGATGTAATTTGGTCTACTCGTTGTTACGGATACATTTTTGTTTTTCTTAGTGTTGCATATAAAATTCGCTGTTATGAAGTTAGTCTTCTCGTTTTCCAGGATACAAAGTTGGTTTTCTCGTTTTCCAGGATACAAAGTTGGATTTCTCATTTTCCAGGATTCAAAGTTGGTTTTCTCGTTTTCCAGGATACAAAGTTGGTCTTCTCATTTTCCAGGATACAAAGTTGGTCTTCTCATTTTCCAGGATACAAAGTTGGTTTTCTCGTTTTCCAGGATACAAAGTTGGTCTTCTCGTTCTCACAAATACAATTTTGGTCTCTAGTTGTTGTTGATAACATTGTGGTCTCTCGTTGTTGTGAATAGAATTTTAATTTTCTCGTGACGTGGATGACATTGTGATAATTTTGTCATGGGTCTTATTTTGGTCTTCTCGTTATCGCGGATAGCATTTTAGTCTACTCGTTATCGCGGATAAAATTCTGGCCTCAGCGCTATCGCGAATACAATGTTGATCTACTTGTGGTTGAGGATAGAATTTTGATCTTCTCGTTGTCATAGATAAAAAAAAAATTAATGTCGCTGATAAAATGTTGGTCCACTCGTAGTCAAAGATAACTTTTAGATCTTCTCGTTGTTCCGGATAAAATTGTGTTCTTTTGGTTGTCACATAGAGTTTTTGTCTTCTCTCCCTCCCTCACTCTCTTTCTATCTCTCTCTCTCTCGCGCGCGCGAGCGCCTATCTCACACTCATACACAAACACGTACATACACAAACACGTACATACACAAAAACACAACGATATCACTCCTTTCCAGGAATTAAATTTCTCTCTAATATGATGATGACATATTATCTTTTTTCCTCTGTTGCAGGTAGTTGCAGACATTATCAGTCGTATCGAAGGCCATCCCTTCCTTGATGGCAACATCTGATCTCCACAAGCGAACACTGGCGACCTTTCGACAAGTGGTTTGTATGGAAGTTGAGCAGTCTGCTCTTGGTTGAAATGCACCAAAATTAGGAACCATTAGCAGGGCCATACCCCTAACTCTCTAGAGGAAAGTCTTTAAGAGATCGGTCCTTCAACTGGTTGCCAAAAGTATGTTGACTTGCTGACGACATTATTGAGACACCGACTATTTTGATTACATTTATGTCCCCGCCCAGACTCCTGGCCCAATTTCTTGTTATGCTTTTCCTGGGCTATAATGTATTTTTGCCCGTGCCCCTGTGAAGACCCAATTGACCGAGACCCAGAAGAGCACGAGTTTATCCCGTTGCCAAGGAATCTTTCGTACGTACAGGACGGCTACTTGGACAAACTCAGCATAAGTGCCAGGTTTGTTCACAATCCTAAATTACAGCGAATCGATAGACACGAACAGGACTTGGAAGTTGGGACGAATGCTGCCGAAGAACAGCGTTCAATTCTTTTTTCATCGTCGCCTCAAGAACTTTGTGAAGGAACTGACTTAGAAAATCCAATTTGTGTCAGTATACATGGTTCATGCTGTGCAAAATGTAGAGAAAAGGACAGCAACAGCCCATGGATTTTTGATGATCATACATCCCCACCAAGGACCTCTTTATCAACGTTGTCTTCCCCACCCAATGCACCAATCGAGACAACATCCCTACCCAGGCCAATAGTAACTACATCCGCGTCATCTGCGTTACCAGTCCCAATCTTGGCAACGAGCACCCGGCGTTCAACAGCAGCAAAAGTTGCATCGTGTCTTAGTTATCTGTTACGCTCCCCACCAAACGAGTGCATGGACCATCATCGTGAGGTTGATAACGGAAGTAGTGTAGATGGTGATATCCGAGAACAGTTAGAGCAAACATTTGTTTTGAATCCTGACCACTTGTCACAAGAAATGGAGCGCGGTGAAGATGTTGCCGCTCTCAAACAAACTTACAATCATACTTTGCAACAAACCAACAATCATTGTTTGCCTCATGTGAGTCTAGGTGTTCACGCTTCAGACGATGACATATCTCAAGGAGATGAGACTGATTCCAGCATCGATTCACAAGGAACAAAACTATTCCCGAAACCGTTCGGGAATGAGGGCAAAACTTTTTTCCCGAAAAGAGAACTCCACCATGATGATACCGAAGCAGGAGATGATGCAGAAGCAGGAGATGATGCAGAAAAGGATGTCCTCAATTCTATTGTTCCTAACTCTATAATGGAGCGAAATGATATAAGTCATATTGGTAACCGTTGTCAAGAACAGAGAGAACAGTTTTCAAATCACATCAAATACGAATCAGTTGACTCTGAACCGTTCGTTGAGGAAGGTGTGTTTGTCAACATGGATGACTTGGACAGTATTCAAGACAAGTCAACCTCAATCAGTGAGGTCAGCGACGACACTTTTAATGCCAGCGAAGACTCAATGTTTCTTAGTCCAGAAGAAGGAGATGTCTTAGAAGACAAACCGAAAATGTCGCTAGAGGAAGCGATAAATCGAGCAGCATTGGATTTATCAAAAATGACTATGCTTGAAGACGAGCTACATGCGACAGAAGACAATGCAATTTTACTCGATGCAGAATATAAAGATGAGTCAAAACCTCGACTTGGCTCTGTTGGCCGCTGTTCACCTCTACGGGTGCCAGGTTTGAAAATCAATATAGCTGATGCCAAACAGGAGTCCCAGGATGGCCAGGGGTGGTTATCAGTTATGAGTGCTAGTCCAGTGTACGAAGACGATGAATTTAATTTCAATCGTAAAAAACTGAGAAAAAGTTCTTCATTGAAAACAAATAAAACTCCCCCGGACACCCCACATCGTAAAAAAGCAGTACGCTTTGCAGATGTCTTGGGGTTGGACCTCGAGTCTGTCCGTCATGTACTCAACACGGGTGAACCTCCAAAAGTTCCGCTCTCAGCGATGGCTGATCTGCGTATTGGACTTAATGAAGATAGAAAAGAGATTGGGACTAACCATTTATGCGCTTGCTTCAGTCAACCTGGTGCTGAAAATGATTTTTTCAAAAGAGTTACTAACAATAAAGTGTCTTTAGAGAATGCTATTATCGCGGACCTAACCATCACCGGTGTTGTACGTGTAGCCAATGTCGCATTCCACAAATCAGTACGTATTCGCTATACGCACAATCACTGGGCTACTTTCCACGACATAGCTGCCAGTTACGTCCAGAACTCATGTGATGGGCCGACTGACAGATTCTCTTTCAGTATCGTAGCACCTCCGTACTTTTCGGCAGGTGACAAGCTTCTGTTTGCAGTTTCCTATAACGCAGGTGGTGTCGAATATTGGGATAACAACAATGGAAATAATTACGTATTTGAGTGTTTTGCAAAGATAGTACCAACAGCCAATGAGACAGCGTGGATGCACTTCATTTAAGTTTCAAGTGATTCAATTCAAAAGAAACATTTTATGATTAGAGTCGGTGCCATTTTGTTGTTATTGTATATTTCTTTTATCCTGACATTTTCTTTTTTTGGACTTTAAACAAGGTACCCAATGATGGTGAGTTATACATTGTTGTTAAACCTTATACTTTATAGAAGAGAACTGTTTTTCGGCCTAATTTTTCTATAGTAAAAGTGCTTCTAAAATAGGATAAACTTCCACGTGCTATGCACACTCCTTGTTAAATATTGACCAAGATGGAACATTTATTTCTAATTTTGTGATAGGGTACAGAACATTTTCCTTTTGTATGTGGACCCATCTTTTGTAATAATAGTGACCAGTCATGTATAATTTATTCGGACACTTTAAACAAATCTCACTTAAGCTTGAGACATTTATTTATGTGTGAAGACTTCATGAAAATATGTTTATGAATAGCGATTTAGGAGGAGTATGTGTCTGTGGAAATTCTTGTCCTCATCTCCGCAGGGCATCTCAACTCGATAAACTTGTCCTTACATTTGCTTCATCTACGCACGTTATTGGAAAATGTGAGGTTTTTATATTGATAAACTATTAGAACAATAGTCATCACTGAATGTATTATGTCAATACTTCATGTAAATATGTTAATTTGAATATATATACCTATTGTCAGGGGAAGACAACGGTCTACCGTGTACAGCTAATTGTAACGCGTAGTTGTTCCACTTTTGGTCAACTTGTATTATAATAGTAACCAGTAAATTTACATATTTATTACAATATTTATTTTGTCATTTTTAACCAAATCTGAATAGGACTTGAAAACGTTTTTTGATGTGAGTGGCAGGAGGATGGGTGATTTTTTTTGCTACGTCCAAATCCTTTTCACCAGCTGACAGATGTCCACTTTTAGTCACAGGATGATGTGTCTTTATGTGTGATTTCTATTCGTTGTGTAATGTAATACTGTTGTCTTTCCAGTAGCTTTCTATGTGATCTAGAGCAAACAATAATACGCATAGTGAAATCAACTCCATTCTACCAGTTCATTGACTAAATCTTGCTCCTATATTCACTAAAGTGATGTCCATTGTTGCACTAATAATAATGATAATCTAGAGGAGTATGTGTGTGCTTGGTTGAATGTTAATGCCAAACGAATAATACATAAGGTGCTCCAAACAGATCTCTTGTCGTTTAGATTGAATAAGAAGTACTTGCAAAAGTCAAACTTCGTCAAAACACGAACGCCGATATAAGAAATTGGCACGCAATCAGAGTTTGGCATCGATTGTATCGTTTTTCTGTTGTTTTGTGGTATAGGTGCAATGACCGGTCAATCACATGTTAACAACGGCCACGAGATAAATTTCTCAATGTCAATTTTACTACCACCTTTAAGTCTCACTAACAAACTATGTAGGCTTAGCGTGGAAAGCGATTTTTTTTAGCAAATACCTGCTTTTTGTCCTGGATGTGTAATGTTATTATGTCATAGCTGTTTGTTATTTATCGCTATATATGTAACGAAAGTTATAGGATAGAGGAAACAAGTTATAAACCTTCTGTTTTTGGCATGATTCCATACCCAATACTCTGTTATCCTACTGTGAAGTAGGAGTGACCTTTGGGTAAATGGCCTTTGGCTGTTTGTTGACGGCGGATCGGGTGTCTAGCATTAATACCAGGTCCCACCTGATGTATTGATTTTCTCCCAATAGCTTTCAGATGACGATTTGTTTACCCCAAGGAAGGGTTATTAATACTAATTATCGTTAACTTCCGGTTTACTTAATAAGGCATCTTTGTTTTGCCAGCGAAGCATTTCTACCCTTTGGCGTATCGGGTGTCTAGCATTAATTCCAATGTCCCATCGGATGTATCGATTTCCTCTCAATAACTTTCAGATGACAATCTGTTTACCCCCGAGGAAGGTTTATAAATACTTATTATCGTTAACTTCCGGTTGATTTAATAAGTCATTTTTGTTTTGCCAGCGAAGCATTTTTACTCTTTCATGCAAAAGATATATCTCTGAATAGGGATCTGTCTGAAGCCAGTCTACATTACATGTCTTGTGTTTTTGTCCTTGGTGAAACGCAATGTCTGTTTTGGGGTTAACGACCGGATTGTCATGCTCCAGTGACTCTTGTCCGTCGAATGATCCTGTTTACATCATGAGACACGTGTTCGTTAATGGGGCCGATTCACGAAGGGTCACGTGGTCTAGGTAAATTCAAATCTGCCAATACATGAGCTGTGTTCACTGACCATGACCAATTAGCACGGCGCTCGTGGTCACGTGTTGTAGTTTTGCACGCTCGTGAATCGACCATCGTGGTGATTATAAAACTGAGTGGCCAACAATTGTGTTTGTGTCTTTTTGAACACTCTTTTCAAAACATTGACGTAGTTTTAGGGCTCTTGATTTTTAATTGTTGGGGGGGAAATTAAAAAATAATAAAGATTGCAGTGCTTGGTATTGAAATCAAATATTAAAGGTTTAATAACTTTCTTTGTTAATATTTTAATGATACAGTACGCACATTTGGCACTAATTTTGTTGAGTTTTACTTTTACTATGAATTGAATTATTTCTTAACACATTTTTATGTCTAGAAGTTACGCCATAAACATCTTCAAAAAATTGATATAATCATTGTCACTTTTTTCTAATGTAAAAACTATTACTGGCCTGGCACGCTCAGGTCTTATTATGTGAGCTTGTGGTTATTGCGAAATACATTTAGATGACCTACACTACCTGTGTGCTCACATCAGTGAATAATGTGCTCATCTTTGTGTAATGACGCGCTTTCTATGCCATCAGCGGGGGTGTACCAATGTACTTCAATGATAAAACATTGCCCTTGCTGACACAGACGTGGGGGAAATTGATTGAGTACTTAAAAATACAACCTGATTGCTGATTTGTGTTGTTTTTTTTGTCGTGGTTGAATAATACGAGAGTTGGACACATGAATTATCGATACGGCGTAGATTTTGGGTTCATCGAAAATATGCTACACAATTGTTATCAAAAGAACTGTGTTATTCTATTTATACGTTTTAAACAACAGGATCTATAGGTCAGAAATAAAGCTATCTTGCATTTAAGCAACTATCTTTTGACACTTCATTATATAACTCACTCATATGACACTTCATTATACTGTACAATATTTTGTAAATCCGTTCTTTTTTTCTAAGTGTCAATGAACAATAAAAACGGCCCGTGTCCTACTCTTATCTAAATATATAGAATGTTTGTGTCAACAGCGTTAATTATAGTCAACCTACTTTTTGCCGAAATTCAAAACTGATAATGATCTTGACCTGGTTTAGACTCGTAGAAATGTGAAACCATGGAATACGTTCACGCTGATGTAGGAAAACGTATCTTGTGTACGATAATGTAGTTAACATGCCAAGGTAGAAAATGGTTTGTTTCACTGTTTAGCTTTAGATTGAACGGAGTCAATTATTATTGTTGACTGACTTTTAGGTTGGCGTACTGCTTTTTAGATAGAAATAGAAATATATAAAAGATATCTGTGATCAATTCTTTGAAACATCGACGCCAATTGTTGCTAGGTGACATAATCGAGCAACTAGTACTTCTTTCAGTCAGACTATATTTGGTATGGTTCATAGAAGGTGATTTTCCTGTCTAGACACGTATATGTTCCCCTTTCTTTACCGGATATTTGTTTTATAAAATCAGCTCTGTTACACTGTTGCATAGTTAAATTAAGTTTGAAGTAAAATGTGATCTATTGGTTCTTTACACAAGATTCTGTACATGGCAATTTAGCGTCTGTGTGATATGTTTATCTGTTTACCTCTTGTCAATATGGTTGAAGCCAAACTGTGATACTAATTGTGAAATATTATAAAATATGCTATGCTCGACATTTCTATATCCATGCCACTGATCTTTATCATAGACAATTTATTCGATTTGTTTCCAATGGCTGTTGTATATGATTTAACTATGTTTCCAATAAAGATCAATTTAATGTTTTCAAAGGATTTAGAAAAATGTTCATCATAAGACAGAGTTTGTTAAGAGCTTGAAATCTGCTTGGAGGTTTTCAAAAAGGTTATATAAATTACAAGTACTTTCTAGGTTGTTAAAACTTTGAAATGCATATTGATCATAAACAATTGAGTTTGATATGCCAACATTTTAACAGTTTCTTTTTAAATCTGTTCAACAGAGTTTGATTATATGACTAATAGTAATATAATAAAAGTAATGAAAATGTAGTTTCAAAACATTATGTTGTTTAGAATATGGTTTACATAATGTCTCTTGTACATTTGTTGTAAATTTCCTTAAATTATTCCCGGACAGAGTTGGCCTGGTTTGGTGCTCTTTGCTATTTTTATGTCTATATATGTAAACTAACATTGTAAATGATGTCTGTGAATTTTGCCAGTGTCGCATTTTTGTTGAAAGACCCTCATGCGAGAACTGCCTTTCATATAAACTCCTTGTGCTGTGAAGGGCTTAAAGCTTTACAATCACCCAGCTGTGAACTTTATTTTTATCAGTCTTCCTTTTTATATACATAACACATATTATATATGAGAGCTTTCCATCATTTGTCTTGTGCAATAACAGGTTTTCTTTGACATTTGTAAGTAGATTATTCTTATCTTGTAGGATATCTCGTGAGAATGAATCTCTGTTACCTATTGTTTAGTTTGTTAACATTAAAGGTTGACCAAAACATGTTAATTAAAAGGCTTCTTGATTGCAATAAAGATTACTTTTACTGTTGTGTCATAAGCTTACTTTAAAAAGTCTTTATGTAGATGTTATGTCTATTATAATAGACATAATAGACATATTTGTTGTAGAATTTCTTACAATTTAATGACTGTATTTATAATTTGTTTTTTAGTATTATAAATGTAATGTGATCCTTTATCTTGTTATCTATTCTAAATGTAATGTGATCCTTTATCTTGTTATCTATTATAAATGTAATGTGATCCTCTTGTTATCTATTTCCTGAAATACAGATATCTCCTGTTTGGCAGTTATAATATTTTTCGTTCACATGTTGAAGAGTTTTTACTACATTTTTTCTGTTACTTCATTACCAAAGATTATTTTTAAATATGTCTGATTCCTTTAGATCTATTTTGAAGTTTGCTTAGTTTCAAAACTAACCTAATATTCTGTTTATGTCACATTTTATTTGAATAGAACTTACAAGAATACCCACTGCAACTGTTTTAGTTCAGACAATATGTGCCATAAAACATACTTTTTTGAGTTCCTTTATCTTTGAGCTTTTTGAGATTATTATGTTATAGAAACAAACTTATCTAAATTGTTTACTACTACAATTACTACTGTTGATTATTTCTCTATTGCAGGGCACTTGGTCTTTTGTTTAACTGAAAAGCTACTAATCAAATGTAGTAATTTCTTATTCTACTGTTTTATAAAATATATATATATAATCTGTTGATTATTTGTTCAAAGTACCCCTATCTTATTGGAGTTTCATATTTTTGGAAGAAACACTCACTATTCAAAACTATATATGATAGATGTTTGACTTTGAAAGCTCGAGATTAGATTTTTAATAAAAATATATTTGTATTTTGCTAGTTCAAGTTGTAGTTCTTTTTACGTATATATTTATAGATTTGTTTATTTTTCCATAGCTTTTATTATAATTGAGATACTACTGATTCAAAATGGGTGACTTTAAAGCGATTAGGCTCTATAATGAATAGTAACTGTGCACCAATATGGTATTTTTATTTATACTGTGTGCCCTCAAATCAATTTTTATTTAATGTTTGTTTGTATCCCCTTTGAAAGCAAAATCCTTGTCTTTTTGTAAAATAAAACCGCCTTGTTCTAAAATGTTCAATGTGTTGAACCTGAGAAAATGTTGATATCTTGTTCAGGGTGTCCGATGTATGTTTTACATTTGTTTGTTATCTTACTTATTGTGATATGAGTGTAAGCGTGTACTGGTTTTTTACATGTACATCTTTTTTCTTGAATTTTATTTTTAGGGGAGAGATGTTATGTGTCAACTTTGGTAGTGTCTAATTCCTTGTTAGCGTTGATACTGATTATATTTGCTTGATTGGGATATTAGCGAAATGTAAGAATCATGTCGTCTATGTTTATTTCGTGAAATGAAATGTAATATATTACACATGTTTAAAAATTGTCAAAGGTAATTCTTGCATAGATGTGGCTCAAAATAGTTTGTAAGACAAGACCAAAGAGTGGGAAGTAAGGTTAAATGAAATTTTATATATTTTTTAGAAATGTCAAACGTTATTCTATGTAAAAGTTAACAAATTAGCCTTAAAGTAGCATAATAGTCTAGACCAAAGAGTTGGAAGTCAGATTAACGTGTTAAAGATCACAAATTTATTTCCGTATAGTTGAAGTATTAATGATATATTTTATACTTTTTATAACTCTCTTCTTTTTCACAATCAGCTTTCTCTGTAAGTGATACATTTGGTCTCCTTGACTACCGTCCTTTATTTCATTAGCTGTTGATATTTGGAGAAGGATCAACGCCAAAATACTATTTCTGTGTTACATCTTTCGCTGAATTGATAAATGTGTAGAATCTTAATACGTGTACTAATGTCCAAACATGTGCAGTTCAGATTGTCAGACAAAAAGTCTTAATAATTCAGGTTATTGCGTCTTCTTCACATATTATTATATTTCATAACCTCCATACTAGCACCGTGTGCACTTAAATGTCACACCTAAATGTCACACCTAAATGTATTAAGTAGGTATAGGTATTATAGGTCTATGTGTTATTGGCCTACATTAATACTGCACCACAAGATACTTGTGTTTTTTTGTCTTGGGTCTGAGGCGACTCAAAATAAACAACTACTAATGATAGTGTTTATTTGTCAACGTATGTGTGTTTATATAAACCATACGAAACATTTTCTGTGTATTCCATTTGATCGTGACCAATATTTGTCCAGGAGAAATGGTGTATTCAGTATTTAAAAAATGTTTTTATTAATCCTTAAGGGATCTAGACACCAGATGTTGCGATCCAAAAAAAATCTAGAACGTTTGGTCAGTTTCTGACCAATGGTCAAAACATCGAAATATATCACAAATTAAAGGTGTTGCCGAGTCAAGAACTAATATGTTTATGCTACGACCATAAGTCCAAGAGTTTTATGTCCAGATTGACCTTATCTCACCACTGATTATGTGGATTTTCAAAATGTTCAGCACCATTATTAGCACTATCTGGACACAACTAAATCGTGAGTAAGTGCGTTTTAGTAAGGTGCTCACCATATGTAGGACCATGCCATAGCACCCGCGTCACGTATGTGACCGACTTTTTATCGTCCTGAAACGAGTAGGCACCTGGGCGAAACAAATTGACAATTGCCATATTATATTATTGGAGTCCCAACATTTTTCGATCCATATTGACCTGTACAATGGTTACTAATCTAGTTAGGTGTTCACCGTATACACTAGTTTATTGCACCTTTCTACTTTCACTGACAATGGCTGTCCTCTAATAAGCACAAATGAATAAACTCTCGTTTCTATAGGTACCTTAATTAGAGTGTGTTCGGAAAACATTTTGGAGTCCCCAAAAAAATTTGATGGCCAATTGACTCAGGTACTCACCATATGAAGTAATGTAAAGCACCTTTCGATTTTCGCTGGCAGCCGTCTCTACTGCATGTATAATGGTTTATATGGATGTGATAATGTTATCAAATGTGCCAATTTTGTATGATACTCTATCCTTTGATATCACTGAATTCATTCATATTTGTTTATTCTTTAACAATACATATAAAGATGAAAACTAATTGAATGTTGATTTGTCATTATTAGAGCTTGATTCTAATTTTGTTGATTATTGTCATAGAATTACAATAGTTATCAGGGTTTTCTGATCTAGTTTAGCAGTGGCCCTGAGCTGTTTAGTTAAATAACATTATTTATAGAGCAAATGTTGAACATGTGCCCCTTGGCGTATCAGAATGAATAAAGAATGTTATTTCATGAAAAACATGTTATTTTTGTTCAGTATTACATATGTGTATTGTGTGTATGTCCCTATTTTAATAAAGTGAAGAGTATTATTTTGTTACCGAACGAAGTATTTTGGGCCGAAAATAAAAACTGATTGCTTTTTTTACTCTTAAGTAAAAAATAAGTTATCCAACATAATTCTGAATTATTTTTTCATAGGAGTTAACTTCCATGCACATACTTAATAATTGTAAATTGAGGAAAACTTGCATACATTAAAGAGAGTCAAAATCAATGGTTGAAATTTAAATTAATATCCATCTTTTATCAAGAGAATGGAAGATTTGATGAAATTAGTGGGCTGACTAACTCAACAAACCACTGCAAATCGGGTTAGGAAGGTGCCACTTGGCATATAGTCCGGCACCCAGACCCCAAATCCATGCACCCCCCCCAGTCGCATTTCTAGCCTATAGAATATTGTTGTATGGGTCCCTAAGGGTCCAGTTTGAGTAGTTCCTCAAAAAAATTTTGGTTTGCAGGGGGGGTAATA
>JAUUEB010211294.1:0-13710 GCA_032362205.1 Clione limacina | reverse complement strand
GGTACTCAAACACAAGGGGTATAACCCACGTTAGTCATACGGATGACGCAACATATTAAACAACGACCACCATCTTGACAACCAACTTGGCAGCCATATTGGCCACCATATTGGCAGCCATATTGTTATGCTCCCCCCCAAATACTACGTAATGACGATTTTCCTATACTACTGATGAGTTCACTTAGCAGTAAAAATAAAGTCTCGGTGTTCTTGACATTTTCTGGAATACTTCAGGGAAATCGGATACACTTTACTAGTGCAAACTGTTTTTATTATCAATTTTACCCATCGTGTGAGCGTCTTGTGGGGTTTCAGTGAGATTTTTGTTTACATTGACTGTGGATAGGTGTCGGCGATAGCATTAATCTTAACATACCGTTTAGTGTAATGTGAGCACTTTTATATTTTCTGCACTCGTCTTCCTATAATAACATATGATGCACGAAGTCACCAAGAGATTTGGGGTCGGAGGGGGTAGGAGGTAGAATACAATTCATATAGTTTTCACTCTAAGCTTTTACGAGACATTATATTGACAACAAAGGACTCTAAACGGCTTCATTGGGAAAAATAAGTTTAAGTTGATATACAAGGTGTTTGTTTTTAGTATGCGTCAATAAGGAATCGCTATTACTCCCGAACCATTCTAGATATAACCCTCTGGTTTTCGGCAGCTGATCAGAATTATACTTCAGATTCATGTGGTACCATTTATAAGTAACCAGTGGTCATCCTGCAGTGAACTATAAAGTAAAAAGCGGGAATTTCAAAAATTTCACATCGTCGCAATCTTTTCTGCTTAAGAAAATGATTGTGTATACTTACATGAACACTCGTTAACAATTAATCGATATTCATTCATCGATATCTAACTTTTGTTCCATAAATAGAGAAGATAAACTCAGAAAGTATTCACAATTTAATGTGTCTTGCCTCGCGTTTAGATCTCGTTTGTTTATCTATCGCTTCATTATTTACACTGGTCTTTTAACGACACACCTTGTTCTCTCCGTTTTTCTGAAACTTTAAAAGTAAACTTTAATGCACAATATTTGAGTATAACTGCTGACAAGACTAAACTGACAAATAGAAATAAACATAAAATGTGTGCATTAAATGAGTTTGGACACGTTTGGCACATATGGTTAAATGTATAAATAAACTTGGCAAAATGTTGCTGATCATTTCTAGCCCTTACACCAACAGTTTTGTTTGGTGATAGTTAGATACATGGTGCTGAAGCTGGAATATTGAGCGTAAACAACGTAGCATTTGATCAAGTGTTTGAAATATATCGAAAAGAAGTTCTGAGAAAATATATAAAAATAATTATTGTTCCTCATAAAGTTAAATGGCAACCATTCAAGTATGTTCAATTCAACATGTTTTCGCTTTGAATAATTCATTTCTGAACCCATGACCCGACCAAAGCTGGTGAAATCCCTGGAACTAAATCAGGGAGAATTAGCATAATTTGACTGATCAGCAAGAGGTCAACGAAATAATCACCTACGCATGTCTCTGCATGTCCCCAAAGCCGTTACAATCAACTAATTGAATAAACGTAATACATCTATTACAACAATAGCTATTTATCAAAAGCAATTTGCAATGGACGGAAACAATAAAAAAGGAACCGATTCTCATAAAAACTGTAGTTTTATCCCCATGACAGGTCCCAAATGTGTCGTAAACGGACAAAACGGACAAAATCCAGTGACAAAACTGGTTCAATCATTAATTTCACACGCCTGGAATCGGAAGAGCTGTTGGGTTTAATGGTCTACAAGCTTAGCAACATCCAATCATAAAAGTGTTTTGGGCTTTTGTCTTGTGTCCTGTAAATTAATAATTCATTATAAACTATGAGCTGGCCTATTACAGGCTCTAGTCATGGTCATAACCGATAGACCAACCGATATACATGCATTGACATCATTGTACGCGGATTTCTTAGAGGAGATTAAAAATGGTATTTGAATTTGTCACAATTATGCTTGTTATACCTCAAAAAAGTGTTGTACTTAGAAAATATTCATAATTGTCTATTTAATAGAACGTTGAACAGCAGCAAATCACCACTCAATTGCTAAGATCAACTGTTTCATTAAAACTACACACACATAGCTAATATACACTAGGCATACACTTTAAAAGCCAGAAGACCAAAGGACATACACTTACGCTAGAACAAAGTGATCATTTTTTCAAACTTTGTTATCAAATGTCTTATTATATCCTTAAAACCATCATCCCTGCAGAAAAGGGTGAGACAAATAAAATAAGATCAAAATAAGCAGTGGCAGAGGAACGAAACATCTGGCACGACATCAAAACAAATTTCTATTTTGAATAAGAATCATTAATTTTGCCGAATCCTGGCGTGAAGTATCAGACTCAAATGAACATATACGGAGTAGGAGAGTATTTCCACAATTCGATGTTTTGAAGGAATTAGATGTTAGCTTCTAAATATCAAATTCGACTTCAAGCTGTTGCTGAATATTTGGCAACAAAGTGTTCGTTATCCTGAAGAATCCGGATTTTAAAATAATGTAAAATACTCCTTGCTCCCACAACACCCATAACGCATCAATCATTGGTTGATTGTCTATGTTTATATATCTGAAATAAACTACATATTATTATTATCTTAAAATTAATAAAATTCTTGAAATTATTAGTAGATACATTTTACATACAAAATGTCTTTTAGTTTAAACAATCCCTTTCTGTCCTTTTTAAAGGAATAAGGACAAAAAAGAGAATAAGCAATATTTATGTCTTGGGTATTGAGAGAAATCCTACTGGTTAACGAAATTATGCAAATGGAAAACAGAAAGAAAATCCCACTCTTTGCTTAATTGTATAAGCGTACATTACACGATAGTCATTGAGTAATGGTGGCTGACATGGCGACAGACAAGGGGAAGTACTCACGTTTATGTCCTTCTTGACGTCAAATTCCATATCCGCTTAAATTCGTTGACCTATGAACAGAGGGATCTTTGAGTACTCCTTATCACTTGTGCTGTTATACAATTCAAGCTAGGAACACAATGAATTTGATGAATGAAAATTACATCCAACACAATGAAAGCATTTGGTGGTTTTGAAGGTTACGTTAGTATTTGTAGTAGGTTATTTAATTATTGAGAAACAATACAATCGTAAAAAGAAAATGTAACTTATTCCGGAAGACATTTCTTAATCGCTATCAAGATATTATCTGACATTTAATATACCAACTCACTGGCAGTAGATATGTGAGTTTGATTTCACTCGCAGTTTTTTGCAGTGATTGAAATGTTAAAATAAAGACGGAGTTGGTAAACGTCTTGAAATATCCATGATTTTGAATTAAGGTTTTAAAGATATCAATCTATTTGCGTTGTATCACATTACCGCGATATGTATATTTTCAGGGATTGATTACCTAATCTATCAATGCGACCCCTTTTGTTTGTCTCCATGACTCCGCGATTGTATATATACAAGTCGACTGATAATTCGTTTGACAAAAGGGGAAATAATCAGTGAGTAAAGCCGGGTAGGAATGAGCAACGATAGCATTTCATTTCGTCAGAGGATAATCCTGGTATTCCCTCCATTTACTGTCAATCGAGCTCCAGGCTTACAGAAAGATTAACAAACCATCACAGAACAAAACTAACACAATAAACGATTCTTAGAATAAGAGAGATGGACATTTCTTTTCTCCGTTAATATCCATTTGTTCGAAAGAAAACAATCGCACCGAAAGGTCATCATGTCGATGAGAGTATCATTGTACCTCGGCCCGTGCTAAAATAACCAGAAGTGCCCAACATCACAAGGTGATCACCTGCTCACAGAAACATCTCAACACAAGAAACTGAAAAAAGGACAGATGGCATGCTGAGCATCTAGGAAACGTTTTGGGGTGTTTTCCTCTCTTTTTAAAAAGAAGAACAATTGTGTCAATAATGAGGTTCCAGTGATAGAGAAGCATACCTCAGAATAAGACAATGTGGTATTTTTCTATGAATCATACATCTCACAATATTATCACAAATTATATTGTGAGCAGTTTCAAAACAAAATCCAAACAATCAAAGGGCGACATATATTGTGATATCAACGACAACTAATTTTACATTTCTAGACGTTTGTTATTTAATGTCGCCAGCGAATGTATGTATTAAAGTAACACTTCTTTTGCCAACAGGTTAGAATACCTGATTTTACAACAGAACATAAAAACATATTTCTTGAATCAACCATTTTATAAAAAAGGCGTATCTGAAACAAAACAAATATATTTGTTGAAAAAATGTATATATCACTTGAGAATATTATAATAGAAGGTAAATCTGGGTCAACAATAAATCAGATACCTGAGGTCTGATAACCACGACAAATCATATAAAAAACAAGTTCTCATCATGGGTGATCTTTAAGTAACGATCCCTATCAAGGTTTGAATAAATCCTGTCTTATTTTCTTAAAAATGAGTCTACATTATAGAACGTCATTTAAACTGTTAAGTGAGACCTCTGAGGGGCCTGTTTTTTCTTGAGAAACAAGTCACTAGAAGCGAGTTGCTACCTGGTGGGTTAAAAAGGGCACTACTATAACCCCGTATGTTCCATTTCTGATATTGACTTCTACCAATTGTGTCAAATTATTTGAATTCCGTTTGACTAATGTTGTGTTGTGCTCCTAGAGATGGATTGCATCCAAGAGATATTGTAATGACTTGGTGTGCATGCTTTTCTATTGTATGTAATTTTAGCAATATTTAATTTTATAGACCACCATTGGAACTGCTCATTAGTGGAAGTGGTGCGCCGCGTGGTATCGTTTGAAAAGAGAAAATATTTAAAAAACCTTTTATGACTAATTTGAACTTTGTGATGTGATTTAAGCCATGTGACAACCCTCTTTTTGTAATTACAGAAAGTTCCCCCTGGAAGTTGCAACTACGGCGTTTCCATTATCCATGGCTACGTTAATTCTAGTATTTCTGGCGCTTGACATTGGCACATATCTCCAGGCAATCCAAAGTCTTAAAACTGTGGTTTAAATAAAAGCGTCCGCGCGGCTATTCATTTGATGATGTGGTATGAAGAAGCAAGAAAAATCAGTTATAATTGTTTAGCCTGTTTAAAATCAAGAGCGATGAACTTTTTGCCACGTCTGGGTTCAACCCTCTCAAACAAAAAGACAGCAAGGGACATAAGATGTTGTTTGTTGTATAATTATTGTTCTTTCAAAAATATATGAACGTGAATCATTGATGTATTACTGTTGTCAAAGTTAGTCAGATTTATTTATGAATCCTTTCTTTATTGTTTTTCATCCTTCACAAATAAAGAATCAGCCATTCTGTAGAACTGTCAACTCATCAACACATCTATAATTGTATCTATTATTTAATTTTTAATCAGTGCCGGTCAAATCAAAAGATGCATTGTTGAACACGTCAGAACCTGTCATAATGTTTATAAATCCTACCTTTAGACTTTTATTTTGTGTATTTGTTTGTATTCAAATCGGCCTAATATTTATAATAATCACCATCAAAACCTGTCAAATTATTTATAATCTCTTCGTTGACCTTTATTTAGCGCATAATATTCTTTTTTCCTATCGACCCATTTAGGATCTTATATTTTATTTCGTCGTCGTGCCAGTTTATGTTAGTACGAATGCCAATCTGATCCCTATGATCATCAAATTCGTTACAATGATACATTCTAGTTCTAGAGGGTTTTATTTGGCGTCAATCGATCCCATGCCTGCCTATCCCACATCCCAAAGCGATGATATATAATTCCGTTCTTTCAAGAGACTTCAGATGACCTTGGCGAATTTAGGAAACTTATACGCACGGTAATTGTTAACAGAAAAACCAGGTCCTACTCAATCAAATTAAAGCGTTGTTTCCATGCTATTCCAACCATTTGCAATTTTTTACTTATTAAGTGGGTTTCAATATTATTAGTGCAATAATGGTTTGAAGTATGATATAAATAAATAACCCCAACCCCTATCCATCCATATTGTCATGAAGTGTTACCAATTTGCCAAACAGGCCAAAAATCTATAGACAGTTCGTGCTGCCAGAGGTCGCTTATTTCATAGATTCCATCCCTTTCAGATGCTGTCAAAGCTATTTCAATATCGGTAATTTAAGCTGAAAACATTGGTTTTAGAAGCGTTGTTTGCTAACCCTGATAAAATACGAGTATTTGCTTTCTGCGTTCGATATATGAACGTTTACTTTTAAAATTTCTGCCTCGTATATTGCACTTGTGATTCTAAAGCACTTATTCACATGGTAAAAAATCCGTTGAACATCGTTGTCTTTTTACATCCCTGCATTAATTGAGAAAATGTTGATGACCCAATTGCACAAATCAGGATTTTTCTAATATCCTATACATATTTATAAGAAATCAAAATTTCGTTATTTTGAGCTAACGGACATTTCCGCGTTGGTCACTCACTACACACAACATTTTCTTTAATACTGTTATCTCTTCCATTTCGCACCATAGCACAGTTTTAGTAATAGAAGACGATGGAGGTAGAAATAATAAGCTTGCAAAATAAATAAATTAACAAGAAAGATAATATCGTAACTTGTTGGTAGTATCTGGCATAAGTAGCATAAACAAGTAATTAACATTTTGTACTGGTCGGTTCAATGTCAGTAAACAGGGACTTGGTATGATTTACGAGTTATTCTACCTTTTTCACTACAGCAGTTATGTTTTCTGTTGTGATATTTTATTATATTTCCAAAAGCACAGACTATACTCGAACATAGTAAGATAAATCATTACGTCATATAGTAATGTGTAAGATGCAAACTTAATCATGGTGGCATAAAGATCTCCACAGTCAGTTAAAAGCCAAATTAACAATTCGCGTACGAGAGTTCGACTTGTTCGAAAAAATCTAAGAAGATTAATAGGGGGAAAGGGATGAAATCCATGACTGATATTTGATTTAAATTAACACAATAAGGCATCACAAATAAGCCTCTTGTAAACATCTTTTTTGTCTTTAATTCAAACTCACCAATGCCTTGACGGGAAAATGGCGACTGGCATATGCATTAATTCTTAATGGTTTTGATCTTATTGAGAAATTACTGTGTGATTATTACAGAAAATGTATAGAAAATAACGTAAGCAGGAAAAGACATAAATGAACTGCAGACGATTGATATACCACTCAAAGAGAAAACAACTCATTGCGGGGAGGCTACGAGGGTCTAAGAGCTTAATCACCCTATGGTACTAATCTAATCCTACTTCTGCATTTGGTAACATTCACTTCGGGTAGACCCATCCCTCCCTACACATAACGCATCTCTGTATTTGCCGTGTTTCTTAATAGATGTACTTGGCCAGTTTGATTACAGTTTTATTTCCTTCAATGCATCAACTATCTGAGCAGGATCGATTATGATGACGGCAAGATAACACGAGCTAGACAAACTATTTACCTCAAAGCTTTCACAACTAAATAAACAGAAATGTGAGGTAAGTCGTTAACAGGACGCATTGCATGTCTGCCACAAGGGATGTCGACAAGTCTCAATTAAACGTTTGTGTGATTAATGGAAAGACAGGAAATTACTTGATTTATTTATTTACCTTCTTCTCTTTTTTTTCAGACCGAATAAGAAAAAGAAACAAATCCGGATAAAAAGAATGCAGGATAAACTCAAATCAATGGAATAAAAGCAAACGCTTTACGCGTGCGTGCGATGAAACTGAGACAAAATTAAAATATTTATTGTTAAAGACATACATTAAACATGCAAAGTGTATTCATCGAGATGTCAATATTTTAAATGGAAATAAAACTGAGCCCGGGGAAGTCACTATAGCATATTGCATCTAGAAACAAAGAGAGACTTGCGTCACGTTTTCATGAAAGCCATTGACTAAAAAGACTAGTCTGGCTTTTCAATTGTTTTCTTGTCCTTCAAACGGAGGATTCCTAATTTACAGCTGAACACTTAACATAATATAAATACTAATTATTTTCAAAACCACACAATTTAGGTCAAAGTTAAACCAATTTTATTTGTACATATCTTTGATCATATATTATGTGTTTGTTGCATTGGTAAAGGACAATGTAAAAATATCACTTGGAAGTCGTCTTTTGATATGGAAATTGACTTTTTAACAAGTTGAAAAGGACAAAACTGCACCGGTTTAATTGATAAACCTGACCTTTAAAATCAAAGTTGTCACTTTTATTCACCACAACAAATGTATTCATACATTTCAAAAGTCAATACGATTTTTAAAAAAATCAATAACGCTTTGAATAATCGTTCTTCTCAGCAGTATTTCGATACACAACGTTTGCTTCGTTTATGATCGACGTGTGGAATTCCTTAGAAACCAGCACCTTCAAAGTAATGCAACCTCTTCACTTTACAATCGGCGCATTATTACAATAAGGTTTATTGCCTTCAGTAATCACAGTCAACAGCTGCCGTCGAAAGGTCAAGTGCACCCAAATCATCAAAAAACGGAAAAAGACTGTTGCGTTTTCTATCGGATTCGTACTAATAAAGCAAATCAGTGATGTAATCAAATCAGATGTATCAAATGTTTTCGTATCTTATCTGACATATCAGTTGCAACATGAAATGACAAGTTGGTCTTTTCTGGTGTTGAAGTACAATTCTTTGTACCATGCGATGTCAACGTCACTTCATATAATTCTATTGCTTCTCATAATATTTAACAATTCCTCCTTTTTATTCATAACATTGACCCATAACTCTGAGCTGTGTATCTTTCTCAGGAAGCTTAGAACGCAGGTTCTTGAGAATCTTAATTTGGACCGTCGCGTCGGAGTAGAAATAAATTGTAAAATGAGGCAGTGAGCGCCTAGAATTATGTCTGTAGGTCTTGACGTTTCTAGACGTCCCGTCACCCATTGAGTAAATATCAAACAATGGTATCTTTTTAGTTAAATGTCAAGAATGTGTAAAGGAACCTATGAGCTATAAAGTACATAATCTCAATTTTCATTGTAATTGTAAAGAACACGTATAAAAAGAAACCTTTATACTTATATTTATCGTATACGGACTTGACTGTTACCTTCCCCTGCAGCCTCTGAGGCAAGATCTGCCTCTCACATATTGTCCTCTTCAGCCACCAGCGTGCCTGCTATAAATGTGTTGTCTTTTACTTCATCTTCGTAAGTGAAGTCTAAGCCATCATCATCATTTTACGCTGGCAATTATAACCTTTGATCAGATACTCTCAGGTGCCATGCATAATGAGGTCTGACAATTCAGGAGCAGAAGGGATGGATTATGTCTTTATCTAAATACCAAGTTAAATGTTTAAATTATCAAAGTTTGTTTTACAATGTTTAACTCAAAACAAAGGCTGGTCACAAAAAACAAAACCCATCCCTGATAAAGAATTACAGGGGATAAAGGGTATATATTGTTAACAACAAATTTGGTTTACAGAAATTAAAAAAACAGGAAGCTGTATCACATTTAGATAATTCTTATCCCTTCAATACGCTAGTGTGGTCAATAAAGCTTTAAAGATACATTATCACAACCCACCATCATATCTATATACATCCATTTTGAAAACAAAATTATCGACAGAAAACAAATAATATATGTTTATCGCTTCTACTTTAAATGTTAATTGCAATTTCTAGATGTTTTTTTGTATATTCTTAAGCATCTGGCCCGTCTCAACATTTGTTAATCTTTGCTTACTCATAATTTCTCCACAACACTCAGCGTATCTAGGGTGTATATTATGATAAACCCCCCAATACGTGCATATATTTTTCAAATAAACTGGACAACTTTAGCTCTCGTTGGTAAAATTAATGTCTGGAGATAATAGCTTTACTGATGATGTACATAAAGAAATGTACATCAAAGTTCATGTTTATCTTGACTTTCTCACATCTCCTGACTTGCAAAATCTATATATGAATATGAATTTTTTAATTGTTCTTTTTAGATCAAGACTGTCGTTTTAAATATTAATTATTGCTCACATACAGCACTAACTTTTTAATTTGTGTTTATTTCATGTTTATCTTCAAGCTAGCAACTTTCAATAAGTCTTTTGGAGAGCGCCGGGCCGTATTTCTGAAACCAGATACCTCATCTTATAAAAATACAAAACCATTCCTTTTTTTTGAATTGATGAAATAATTCAGAAACACGTTATTGTATTGAATTTACTTTCAAGTTTGCCACTACCACATGTAATCTACATTACACGATTGTGTTCTTTTTATCTCAAAGACACAAGCCGTAGTTTGCACAGAGCACGTCAAAGTAAGTGGCATCCCCTCAGAGTGTGGAGAGATATGACACGTTAGGCACTATCTACAATTGTCAAGTACAGAAGTTCCATAAACCCTAGCAGCCACAGATGTTCTTCTTGTCGGAAATCACTTGTCACGCCTGCTGTATCCTATGTTTTAATCGTATCTAAATAACCTGGAACTTAAAGTCTTTGATCAGATATATGGTGACAGTCAGGTGCCTAGGATGTGCTTCGCGAGGGGAAAAAAGCATGTATTTATCAAAGAAGGTAGTTAAATGATTGGTAGCTATGTGTTAACAGTTAACTGTATTTGACAGGCGTAGGCAAAAAAGGTTAAGAAAAGCAGGTCCATGACGACTACAAAGCATACAGGCTAGTGAATAACTTTAATTTAAGCATAGTACACATTTATACGTATACTATCAAGACATATGTGGGCAAATGATTCCTTAATGATATTTAGAACAACTTAGCCTGATATCAATGTTTGGTTTCAACTTAACTTGTGCACAATGTTTTTGGTAATGTCTAAATAACAAATACTGTTGTCATGGATTCATAAACTGAGTCGTCTGTTTCTCAAATCTAAAATAGCTGACTAATTGACACCGGAATGCCAACATTGCAATCTCCCATCTTCCAACAATCATCAAGCAAAACGCTGTACCGTTCATACAACTTACACAAAATCAACATTATGCCAGGACTAAGACTGAGTGGCATTATCTTTATCTTTCTGGTGCCATTCACAACATAAACGCCCAGTTTCTTTACAAACAAAGCTTTTCTTGTTGTCGTTTTTGACAGTTTAAAAGTGCACCTCTACAATGTGTTGATAACATGAAGGTGAAACACAGAAAGAAACGACTCGCTCTTCGTTGTGCATATCTAGCCTAACAAAATGATAAATATAACTCACCTCTTATTCACTTTTCAAACCCACAAGACAGAGCTCTCTTTGTCAGGTCACCTATTAAGAAATGTAACCATCTGCTTAAATAAAATACACTTCACAATGTTGCCAAGGAAACCAAAATGTTTCTTAAGAAGTCTATTATCTCAGCTGTACCTGGTGAGGGTCATGAAGATAAAAAAAAAAGCAAAGAACAATAACAGAAAAGGGTGTAAAGCTAGATGGCATCAGATGAGCGTTAATCTCATAGAGGTATATATGTGCCAATTTTTGACTCAATAAACCTTGTCTAGCTCGAACGAGAATAAAGATGTCAACAGAAAACAACAGTAAACATGGGGAGAAAGAGGTCAGTGATTCAAATGGTAACTAATAAATAATGACCTATACAGATATGTTCAAGAACTGACATGACAATAAGATCAAATCTGAATTTAGTTGACAGAAGTAGTCAGGACAGCATCTAGCAAGTGTTATAAAGACCAACAAATATGTGACATGTGTATAAAAAGAACACTTGGAATGTGATAATCATCACGGACAAATAAACAGACATGATTTTCGTACATGTGGAGCGGATGAGTTCATTTAGCCGGGCAGTAAAAACAAAATCTTTTTTCGGTGTTTTCGACATTGTCTGGAATATTTTAGGGAAATCGGATCCACTTTACTCGTCCAAACTGTTTTTATTATCACTTTTACCCATCGTGGGAGTTCTTAGAATTAAAAAGAGAAGTCCATGAGTAAGCTTGTGGGGTTTCAATGAGATTTCTGTTTACATTGACTTACGGGGGCTGTCAGCGATATCATTAATATTTACACATATTGGATCGTTTAGTTTAAGGGGAGATTTTTTTTATAAGTTCTGCACTGTTCTTCCTTTAAATGAATGTGATGTACGAGATCACAAAGGTGTTTGGGTTTGTTTTTTGTTTTTTTGTTTTTTTTGTTTTTTTTTAGGGGGAGGGGTTGAACACAATTCATATTGTTTTTACTTTAAACTTTTACGAAATATCTATTAACAACGATGATGATCTATACGATTATGTTTAGAAAAACAAGTTTTAAATACATACTTTTATTATGGGCGGCTGTCCTTCATTATATCTATGATCTTGGATTTATTGTAATGGTTACCGTTGTGCAATTTATGGTAGGTTTAGTGTCAGGGTATTGGAGCAGGAGCCGTTGAGGCGAAAGGTTTTTTATCGGAGTTAGAGCAGGAGTTTTTACCTGTCAGATGATAGGTCCAGAACGGGCTAAACATGGTGCTATATTTGTCCATGTTATGTCATTTTTATATCTTAAATCTTCAAGACTTATTAAATAGTCAACTTCATTTTGATGTAAATGAACAAAGGTTACGGATAATGTTCGCCAGGTCAACAATATGTGGAGAGGTTGTAGCGATATCAAGGTATTGATACCTGTTCAATGCTCATCGACCTGTATATGACTAACTTGAAGAGAAATGAAAGAGGTGACACAAAGATACAACAATTCATCACGAGCATGCAATATTACCAAAATATCAAGCATATAAGGCAAAATGAGCATCGGCCTGTGTGTCTAACCGACATCATGACGAGAACAATGCTTACAATTTGCCTAAAACAAATAGATTCAGTCATGACAAATAACCATTTCTTTGTTAGAGCATTACCTTTTATTCAATTTCAAAACAAATATTTGGAACAGCTAGATTATCTGACTTATAATTAAATTTGTGTACACAAAGTACGACACCAATTCAATGGAACTGTAAACTGCCAAGTATCTAGACAAATTAAAATGTATTATCATCGAAATATATTCATATGACGTCCAATTTCATCATGTGGATATGGCAACATTGATGGCCTGTGTCTTTCAATCATTATGTATGCTAGGATGACCAATAAATTCAAAGTCTTTGATGATCTGAAAAAATGTAGTTCCCGTGAGGCCTCATCACACGCTGTCATTTGCGATACCGTCATGACAAGTCAGGCGAAAATTATAAATTACACAATGAGATACAAGGTGTATTTATATCAACGAGGAATGGAACGGGAACTATATTAAAAAAAAGATGAAAAGATTCAGCTGCTGCGTAATAACTGAGCAGAATGAAGACGATATACCTACCACCAATTACTCTATATAAAACGCAGGAATAACGATTGGATACGGGGAAACTGTCAGTCTTTTCCCCTTGGCAATGCAAACCTAACGTACCCTACTTCCGTTTTAAGTTAGCAAATGATACAATTAAAAAGGTTCTAAATTACATATAATAAAGAAAATAATTCCCTTCCATTGTCTTTCTGAAAGCAACCAATAGACAGAATTTGGAAGGATGATTTGCAGTAAGCCTGAGAACGACAAATTCTTTGATTGGAGAGAGGACTAGGGTAAATGTGTGTGGGGTAGGGGAAAGAGTCCGGAAATATTTATGACGAGAACAGTGCTTGAACAAGT
>JAUUEB010211183.1:0-13712 GCA_032362205.1 Clione limacina | reverse complement strand
CAAGTCCATCATCTGTTATACACATACAAGTCCATCATCTGTTATACACATACAAGTCCATCATCTGTTATACACATGCAAATACATTGCTGTTTACAAAAATGTAAAGTTTGCAGGGCCTATGAGCATAATTTTATTTTAAGGAATTTGCTCAGGTGAAATGAATAGTCACCTTAAATAAGTAAATCGGGGAAAAAAAAGAATCAGTTAATCTAAACAACACTTGTGTTTAAACTGAGATTTTGATATTGGCATAAAATTATTCAAAAATCGAAGTGAAATAATTTATCATATTTGATTTTTTTGCTTCATATTTGACTTTTGGACAGTTAGAGAAAATACGATACGCAAAATGAAATATCATATATTAGTTTATAGATACGTTTAACATTGAATGACGCCAAAGAGTTATATTTTTGTGTAATCACTAGTTATCTTACAACATTGAATGACGCCAAAGAGTTATGTTTTTGTGTAATCACTAGTTATCTTACAATTAAGTTGAAGGGTGTTTAAATGATTTGAAGAACATATATGCCTGTCACAGCACGACAATTATTTTAGTATTAATATTCCTAATAAACAAAAGAAAAATTGAACTCCATACTACCTACATCTTGATCTTTAATTTTCCTAGTTTTTAAGAATTTTTTTTTAATAGGATAGCGGGATAGCATGATATAATTGTAGCTTGACATACCTCGAAATCCAATCGTTTTTAGACAAACCAACAATAAATGTACATACAAGAAACAGTTACGAGGTCTAAAAGATTCAACATAATGTGAGAAAGAGTGTCTTTAATCAAAGGGTAATTGGCATACCGTATTAGCTTGCATTCTGTGTCGTAGGTTTCTTTGTACCATATTGGTTGTTATAAGTTGTCAGTGTTCTAAGCCTGTCTTTACGCAGGAAGGTTTTATGAAATGTTCTGTCCCAATTAATGAACAAAAACCAAGTTAATGGAGAGTTGCAGTTAATATAGTACCGTCTTTGGATTAAATCTGAGGCCTCTGGCATGTGAGGCAGAGACGTTTCCGCAAGTTTACGCGGCCCCCTGCTGTGACCTAAATTCATTTGATATTTGCGTAGCTTTTATCTAAAAGTAATCAAAGCGACACTTATATGGACAAAAGTACGTGACATCAGTCAGTCAGCTAAAGCATCAGTCAAATCAAAGTTATCAATACATTTTAACATCAAACAAACCCGTGTACAAGTGTATTTGAGGTCAGAGTTTGGAAAACAACAATGATGACCTGTGGTCTTTCATTCGTGACCTTTTCAGGATAACAAGATCAGACTATTATGTGTAAAAAGCTCCATTTAATTATGTCAATTACTACGCTACATTCTTGTTTTTATTACTCATCAAATTTCTTTATGAAGCCAATAAGTTCTCTCAATTGTGTATACTCATTGATCGAGCACAATAAACAAATCTGACACAAACAAGCTATACATTTTAAATTAGCTTTATAGCAAAAACATTATGCAATACAAACCTCTTCTTTTAAGCTTAAATGTTTGTTGCTTACTGATGTTTACAATTGATTGATTTTTCTCAATTATCATAATGTATCAGTGTGCAAGTTGTCATAAACAGTCTTAAAATCTATACATAGTTAGGTACCTAAGGCGTTGCTTTAATATAAGAATAGCTATGCTGAAAAACTATCTGAGTGCAACTAATTAAATCGAAAACCTTGATGTAGCACGTTATAATAATGTTTTAACAGTATGTATTGTATGTTAATAACAAAAATTTTCAAAGAAAAGGCAAGGTGACTACTAGGGAATAAGTTCACACATCCGTAAATATCAGGCGCGAAGTCAGGGGGACATGGGAGAATGCTCCCCCCCAAAAAAAAAATCGATATCCAAATTGCTGTAAATTTGCACAGTTTGTAACTTATCTACAAATATCCAAGGTGTCCCAACCCCCTTTTTCAAAGTTCTGGTTTGTCAGAATGATCTCAATGAAAACGGTCTCGCAGAGAAGTTTACAAATTTTCTTTTTTTCCGCCTGAATATCATTTTGTTGCTCGTTGTGACACCTTGCCTTTTGAACGATGAGCGCAGCTGTTGTCTTCGCCCGATTGGTGCTTGTATTTACACAAGGAACTAGACGCATGCACTGCCATCATTCAATCGAATCTTGATTAAATCAAAGGCTAAGTCGAAAGGAGTGCCAATGGCCGAGCACGAACAGGATGGGCAAGAGTGACTACCCCTGCTAAATTGTGCTTGGTCATCACATAGCGACAATTAATCAAAGACTCGGTGCGATCCATGAAAACATGCAATTGCAGGCAATATGTCACAAATAAATATACAAAATAGTCTTGATTTAACTTTGCTGAAACATATGCTGTTATTATGGCCAGTAAAACTCAAACAAGTACTCAGTACTATAAGTGGCACTGATCGAAACAATTTACAATCAAATCATTTTGGAAGTCTAATATATGTTTACACCTCACTATTAGATACCTAAAAATACTTTGATTAAATTTTGCTGAATTGGGCATAGCTGATGTTAGCTAAATTCAACAGTCCAATGAGGTACTATATATCGTGAGCACATTACTAAGAAGATTACCAACAGTGCGAGTTAAGTTACCAACACATTCTTATGAATCTACGAAATGTAGTTAAGATTAAATTTTGCTAAATAGAGCACAACCATTGCCATTAAAAGCAGAAAGGACATATAGATTACTATATATTACTACTAATGGCTGAAATACCCGGTCTTGCCTGGGAATAGTATAAACAAACAGAAAGAAAACACGCGTTGGCATGATATTTTATCCACCATGTAGAATAAGGATTCTCACCCTCCGCGCCTTTATGCTCCCATCCCGGCTTTGGAAATTATTGTTTCAAAACAGCCTTTCAGCATATAAAGCCAGTCAGCCACAAACACTCAGACGTCCCTTTACATTATGTAGATATATGGTGAGCACCTAACAAAGGCAAATAACTCACGTAAACCAAAACCAATGTCACCACAACATTTTATTGGATTTGTCTCGTCACTGGTAATGGATTTCTCTTATCAAAATGAACTGAGTCAATTGTTATTGTTTTGTGAATATTGCGTTTTATCTAGAGCACTTTTGAATATGTGTAATTGTGATGATGTAATTGCAAGGAGAGGGAGCGTATCCTACAAAAAGAGGAATATAGGGAGAATAGCGACCCGGAATTAGAGTATAGATTTATTTCGGTAAAGATTTCAATGCAACGTTAACATTGCACCATATGACATTCAAGATGCTTAACCAATATTAGCGCACAAGGGATATTATCATCTGTGCTTGACTGTCTTACACTTCAGTCATACATCTCTTGTCACGAACAAGGCAATTACTTTAGGTCAGGATCGATACAAATGTAACATTATTGTGAAACAAGGAAACAAGACGATTCTCTTACGTCATCATATGACACGTGTAAACAACACTTATACTTAAAAAGCACTAGCTTTTATTTTGTCTTTAGTTTAAAGAATTGTAATATATGAGCAAGCACTCATTCAATATCATGACACTTTATACCCTTTTACTGATTTTCTATTTGTCATCCTTTTTTCAATGACTCGAAACAGTTTTGAATGACATATGATAAAAGGAATCAAAAAGTCAGTGTTTGAATAGGCTCTTTATGTACGAAGAATAGATCACCTTGGGCGTTTTTTGAAAGCCATTCTTCTCTCCCTTTCCATTGATCCTATTTCGCCTAAGCGCATGACCCACACACAATCCCCCACACACAATCATCAATCATACAAAACTTTAATTAATTCTTGACGAAACGGCAGACGCATATATTGCCAAAATGGTAATTCGATGTCTGTTTCAATGTAGCATGTTTTACAAATGAGCGTAGAGACATAGAGGTGTTAAGCTTCGGTATGTACATTGCATTTGAATTATGAGTAGTATAGATATTCATTTGAATTATGAGTAATATAGACATTCATTTGAATGTCTGAATTTACTTATTGAGTTCATCCATTTTTAAAAAAGAGGAACAGATCATGATCAACAACAGAAAAACAAAGATCAGGGGTATTGATAAATGCAATGTTTTAGAATATAACTCGATCAGTTATGAATATTCTATGTTTATGTTTAATTCTTTCTCTGAAAACGAGATTTAAATATTCGTGTCTATGTTTATCAAAGTGTTTTAACCAATAATAATATCAAAAGATTGAATATCAAACAGGTTATTTATGGTCATTACGAAAATTGATTCCTGTTAATTACGATTTAATAAACCTTTTTTTTTCTTATCCACAGGATCTAAATTCAAATTTAAATGTACCAATTACACATGGCCCTGTACAATACAAGTAATTTTAAGATAAACAAATCAGCACATCAGTCCTATACAATCCCTTATTGTTGCGTAATTTAAAATTAAAAAATAATGTTAATTTTAAGGATCTTTATGATTTGTGAATTCGATTTGACATATCCTGAAAAATAAGATTGATATAGCATCAACTCTTCTCTGCAATGATGCAATATGTGGACCGTTTAGGATTGGATGGAAACTCATTGCGTAATAAATATCTATATCTATGACGACACTATGGTTTCCCAGACGAATCAATTTCTCCTATTTAACACTGTTAACTGACTGGGATATACACAAACTAAATACCCGATACTCTATAATGCTATTTTGCAATGTGTTTAACGTCTCCATCAACACACGGATGGGAATATCGGCGAAGGTACTAATCAGAAAATGGTACGTTCTTCCACACAGATAATGTAAAATGTATCACAACTCGTTTCTACTACGAAGTCAAAGTATACTGACACCATTTTGACCAGTCTTAGCAGGAATTTCGAAATTACAGGCGTCAGGCGAGAAATATTTTCAAGTCTTAGGTATGACCTGGCCAGGATTTGAACATGTGACCTTCCTCTCGAGAGGCAGACGCCCTAACCACTTTGAAATCTGAATGTGTCGAATGATTGACACGCATTAAGAAATTTGCAGATTATTACCACACTTTTTTAAAGAAAACGAGAGGTAACCTAATATACAATTTTATCATGATCTAGATTGTACTTTTGTGTATAATACTAATAATAATAATGTATAACTTGTATATAGCGCATTTCCATAGCTGCTCAATGCGCTTTACACAATTATTACCCTGAGAGGCAGGACAGAGACACACATGTACATTCAAAGTATACAAGGAATCAATTGATAATCCTTAGTAAACCTACAAAGATTTTCACTACAACGGAGACACACATGTACATTATACAAGGAATCTGCCTGTTAGGCGACTACCTTAGTAAACTCAAAGAGCCTATAGGTCAGGTACCCATATATACTGCTGGGTGAACATGTGGAACATGATAGCAAATTTTTTCACTATGAAAATTTATCCCATTGCGGGGGTCGAACCCACAACGCTAAGGACGGTCGAATTTTAAGTCTGACGCCCTACCCACTCGGCTATCTGGTCCACATGATGTTGCCAATATCAGCATATATTACAAATAGCCATTCATGGAAGCATTACAAATTCATTAAGTTCTTATATTCTACCACTTGTGTTGCGATTCTTGTTCTTGGTTAACTATTTCTAAACTTTTTAAAGCAAGTTCCCAGAAGTATAGTAGTTGAGATAAAAATAGGGTTAGAAGGGGGAAGTTAATATCTACATTATGAACACCTTCCAGTGTGATTATTTAAGACTTATTGAAACAGCATTCAAACACCTGCTGCTGTTTTTAGTTTCAATGAGGAAATCAACTGCTTGCACAATCAAGCACTTCCGTACATATAACCATAACCTATTAAGTTAAGTGCAACTGTTCAGATATCCGTTCTAGAAAACCTACCTGAGAAGATTTTTGTTTCAATCGAAATCATTTTGATAATCTTACAACTCCACCAAAAAATCACGAGAAGACATGACAGCATCCACATGTAGTAAAGTAGCAAACAACATGGAGTTTTGGACTAGGACTTGACAGAAAATTTCAAATCTATTGGAATGTAATTTTGTTATCCAGTAAAATTAATTATTCTAGTTGTCTTTGAAAGTTCTAACTTATATATTATTTTAAAAAAATCGGAATTAGACAGTGCTAATAGAGGTTGACTTATCTGTAGAGCTTTTTGTAGGAGTTCAATCATACTAGGCTTCATTGATTGTTTTCTGGCTATGTTTATGGCTGGAAACGAAAACTTGTTACTAAAGCAATAGAACACAACCGGTCTCAATTGGTTGCAAACAAAAAGCATGCACTTGATTTTTGTGAAAATGAAAATCATGTGTTTGCAGATGCATCTATAAATTGTGGTTCTTTTTGTTATCATTTCTTTTATAAAATTCATATGTTTATATAAAAGTAGATATTCATTAAATCATAACCAGGTTCACCTTTTTCATTCCAATTTCTTTGAGCCTGAGTGCCATGACCTGAAATGTCATATACTTCCCTTCATGCTCGGCCCAGTGAGTCAGTTGGGTGATGCATGGTTTGTGAGATTGTCCGAACATTCTTTGCTCATGTTTGTGGAGCTAGTGGTAAGGAATTGATGAAGGTTTAATTGTTAAGTCAAAACGTAAAGAATAATTTGTTTTTTAATTGCTCAAAATGAGAGCTTTCAACTCAAATGTATAAATAAATGCATGTAAATATGTTATGTTACACAATCCACATCGTGAATTTATCGAGCAAAGTAACCTTAAAAGTAGATGTACGTGAAGCATCGGCTGGTACAAGCAATTCTGCTTGCTGATCGTCGACTGAGGAATCTTTTTTGTTTGTACGTCTTAAACGATACATAAAAAGAACCAACGTAAAGAATTATGGCAGATAAAAAATGCAGGGCGCCGTTATGGCCTTGCAGCAACGTTTGTGCTCCTGTTTTAGAGGTCCCGGGAGCACTGCGTCCCGGGATCAAAACTGGTCAGACTTTGATGTCTAATTCTTTTTTTTAAAATAATACACCTTTTAAATGTTCCTCGTGGCGTACAACATTTCCAACCAATTAAATATGCAATAGATACTAGAATATCGGTATAATATAATGGTAGTTACTGAGTGGCCCGCGTCTACAAGTGCTTACCTGAAAATGCTTAGATTTCAATGCCGCCAAAAGATTCGAGCATTTCTCAGCATTTAAATGGTCTGCCACATACTGCAGCTCACCACGGTTCACGTCTACCATTGCCGTCGTCATGCACAGAAAAATCGCGAATACCAGAACGTAGGAGAAAAGAAAGCTTTTTATCTTCATCTTTCAAAGTTTGTGGAGGCTGTTTTTCAATTCATTCGTGTATGTTTCTATTATCGTAACGTTGATTAATTCAAAGTATGATGTAGAATCTATTCAGACGTATTCATTGGTTCTATATTCTAGGAAAGCTACAGAATGAATCATAGCCATTGCAATTTCGCCCCTCTTCAAACCACTCACATTCATGACGTCACAAAGTTGTATTGTTGCCTAGGTGAAATAAAACGTGACTGGTTGTTAAAGCAAACAGGAAATACTTGAGTAGGCCAACAGCTTACTGTTCATGCTACATCTAGCTCTATAACAAAACAAAAACAGGCTATCGTAGTTGAATAAAATGCCGAATAAGATTGACAATGTCAAATTTACAATCGAATGGAGGGAAAATAACATCGTTAGAAAATTGACACAGTTTTGGTTCTGGTACATAACTCTGCTTCGCACGCATCTATTGCTAATTTCGACCACTTGAGTTGTGCCGAATGATCTTTCGTCCACTATAAAATCAATAGAAATATAAGAGAACTGCGCAGGGTGAAGATATAATCTACACTATAAGATACTACCAACCGTAATAGCACTTGCAAATGTGGACCCTATTGTTAAATATTTTTAATCAAACAAATCTGAGCAAAAATCACTATAGAATTCTGTCTGTCAAACACGTCTCAGACATACAAGTCTAAGGAAAGTGTCTTAGGAATAAATCATGGTTTTATTCAACAAGTATTTTCATGACTACATTGATATTTGTAAAAAATACAAAATATTTACTTATTATCTGACCTATAGATGTGAAAAAAAATGAAAAATCAGGTTAGGCTCATAACGGCTCTTGGAATTTCGAAATAAGAGCCCTCACCCATCCCTTCATAATGACCAAGTTATCCACTTCACTGCTTAATTGGTCACTGTTCAGCTGGTCACTGCTCAACTGGTCAAGTTTACACAAAGACTTGGAAGACTGAAGATTGCTGCCGTCTGATCCAGATGCTGTTTCTGTGTCTGAGAGCTGCTGCTCTGAGGTGCTGCGGGCTCTTGACCTGTGAACGAACTGGTTGGCAGGTAAAGGATCTGAAAGACTTGATGAAATACTCATGCCAAATTTCTCATGTCCATGGTTTGTTGCTCGAATGTTTATACTTGAGCTTGACAGTTTTGAATCTGAAAGCTCAGTACATGCAAAGTTAACCCTTTCTCGAGATTTAGACTTGGTAAGACACTCTCTGGATCTAGATAATCTTACACTTTCCCGTGATAAAGAATGATTTACTTTTTCTCTAGATTTAGACAAACTTTCTTGAGATGAAAAGTTTTTAACACCATTTATATAAATATCATCACTACAACGACTATCATTGAGGTCTTCAGACTTTAGTCTCTTACGGTGCTGACAGGGAGGCTGAGACCTTGACCTAGAAAACTGTCTCTCTTCACTGTGTTGACGACTGGATGATTCACTTGGGTTGGCTTGGCCACTGAGAGCGGTCTCTCGCAAAGCCTCCAATTTTTGCTGAATCATCGTACCTGGTCCTCTACGCCTAACTTCAAAAACCTTTTGCGACTGTGGTTTGAATTTCTCCTCAACAATCTGCACATACTCACGAATTGTATGTTTACGTGGTTCGTCTTCTATTTGACCTTGTGGAGTGTCATCATATACCATGACAATGATTGGATCCTCAGTTAATTCAGGAGAATCAAGAGCAAAAGATAACTGCCTCTCATAGAAACTATCAGTGGAATCTACGGATTCAAAAGAATTTGTTCTTTTGATAGAAGACTGTTTGCTAGATCCATTTATTTTTGGTTCTGGAGAAACATCTTTGGAAGAATCAGATAGTTGTAGCTCAGGCTGATTTCTGGATTCATTGGCTGAAGCCAAATCCACACTGGTATTTGAGTAATTGCTTTGAGGTGAAAAGCCAGAGTCAGATTCTTGAATATCACAATAATTGATTACAGGAGGCATAAGCGGCTCAGCAGCAGCTGTCACTGGTGGAGGGGAAAACCGTGAAATATCTGACACACTTTCTTTAGTTTGTAAACACTGTTCTTGTTGGGTGATCTCAACACTGGATAAATCATAAATGCTGTGTGGACGAGTTTCTGAAGCTATCACTGGTGTAGTGCTATGGTTATGAGCCGTTTGTGACTGACTATTGTGATGAAGTGCATGAGATTCTAACCCTTTTGGTGAAGTGTGAGCCATACGAGACCCTATGAAGGATCCACCTAAACTATGTTCCCTAAGCACTGTCTCTAGTTGCCTGTCTTCTTTCAGAGAGGGTTGTCTCCTTAGAGGGGGCTCAAAAGTATTGTTACTACTGGGAAAACTAACTTGCGTAGGTTCCTTAACATCAACATCACAAGTGGATGTTATACCAAATTCACTTTCTAATGTCTTTTCTGAATCCTGAATCCAACTCTGTACCTCACTGGAGCTACTGGATTGACTGTCATAAGATGACGTTGAAGCTGTGGAGACAAACGAAAGACGTTTTAACTCTTTTTCATCTTCCTCTTCAACTGTGATTATAGGCAGTTGTGTTGGAAATTTGTTTGTTCCTTGCATGTGCTCAGATGAAGATGCATTGATGTATTCTTCCATTTCTGATATCATTCTCTCACTCTCATCTGTCAGTTTATCCAAATCCATCGATGATGGCCGATGTTTGGATGCAGCAACCATGATATCTTTGCTGCAAGAAGAGGTAGACATGCTGTGACACCTGGCCAAATTGCCACAATGAAGAGTCGTTGGTCTTGCAATTGTAATTTTCATAGGAGGTAAACCGAGAACAGGGATGCTTTTAGCAGGCAGTATGTTTATTTTTGCATCATCTGTACCGGATCCAAACTTTTTCATATTTTGTATGGTCATATAAGAGCGTGGAGGAGTGGCATAGTTGGGGACCTCTGTTGAACTTCTTCTTTGGACATCAGAATGTCCATTTCTAGATATTCCCCAGTCAAGGTTAGAAGTTGAGAGTCGCTGATGTGGCAGAGTTGATGTGTTTTCACCAGTAGATGCCAACGAGTTCCTCTTCAAATAAACCAACCAATCCAGATTCTCTTTGCTATTACAGAGTGTCATCATCTCTGATGAGTCTGAATTACCCCTGGGGCGACTCTCAACCTGAGATTGACTGCTACAGCTAAGGGCATTATTGCTTGTGTTTAGTGAACTGTTTACGCTAGTAGTTGATGAAGCAGAGTTTACTACCCATGGGTCTTCCTCTAGGTGAGAAAGGTCGCTAAGAGAGCCTTTAGTTAGTTTATCAACACTGCTCCAACCAGTCAGTCTAGCTTTTAACCCCTTTGGATGAGGACTGGAACAAGCTGGTAAATGTTTGGAAGTGTTGGGCAAACGCAAGCCCTTTCTTTTGAGAACAGCATTATCTGCAGTTCTTTTGCTGAATGTGTCATGAAATGCCATTACTCTCCTTTCATCCTTTCCCGACAACTGATCACAACTGCCCTTTCCTTCTTGTCCGTTTCTAGGAAAACATTTACCATTATGAATGGCGGCATTTTGCAAGTCTCTTCTACTCATTCTTCCACCACCATTTGGAACAGGTGTCACAATATCCTGTGAATACAAAGATACATTCTCTGGTTGTAGATCAAAGTTTGTATTTATCTCGTTAGTACTTTGTTTAATAGGCGATTCTGGCTCAGTTTTGTGAAGCATTGGCATACTATAAGCCCTTGTTTCTGCAATCATTTGGGAATCATTATCACCATCGCCAACACTCATACAGCTTTGACTCAGCTTCTTAGATCCAGGAGAGGTATTCACAGGTTTTGTATCATCAACTTCATCATCAGGTAAAGATGAATTGACAGAGTTTTTCACTGATATTTGTTCATAACTAGTATCATCTCCTGACCTAAGAGCTGATCTGTTGTCAAGGCTGTAATCGTCACCTTCTCCCCCATCATCAGAGGAATCTTCAGCATCAGATCTGCTTATAACACTACAGCTGCTAACATCTTTACTTGACGTACCCTCTACGGTCAACAAATTCCCACCACCTCCCTCTTTGTTAGGAGTTGAAGACTTAATAGAGCCTCCACATCTAGTGACTAACTCATTGAAGTCTTGTGATGTTAGAGGTCTAGATATGGCTTTATGGAAACTATCTGTTCGCTTTGCTTTCTCCTGATCTGGCACATGACTGTCAAGAGAATATTCTTTGGTATCACTTTGGTTTGCTGATTTAAGAGTTTCCATTGATTTTGCAAAAGAGTCAAATGCAGCAATGGACGGAACGATGGCTGATAGAAGATTTTGACTAGGAGTTTTCAGATCACTCGCTGTTTTGGACTCATTGGGTAGAGTCAGATGAAAAATTCGAGGGTGACACTTCTCTTTGGTGACTACTGCATTCTGTAAAACATTACATGTGCTTTGACTCCGTCTCTGCAGAAAGAAAAAAATATGGTTTCAAATTGTATGCCGAAGTTTGAAACATATTTTAAGTGAATTAATATGCTTGATGTATTTGGAAATCTATTCATCAATATTACGATTGGCAATAGTAGCTATACAGTTTTTTTAAATCGAAATAATATATAAACTAACTGCTATTTTTCAAACTGATTTCATGGCCATGCTCATGAATAATAATACTTTTGTCCATCAAATTTTCACGCATCGAATTTAGTTTTCAAGATCGAAAAAAGGTTTATGTTGTGACAATATCCGAAAGACAATGATGATGGAATAGAAAAAGAAGTTTGGACTCAACACCAGTCAGTCAAGCATCCCAGTTGTGTCTTGCAACAAGATAAGGACAGAATCAGTGCCTAACACTTACAAAAAAAAAAAAAAAAAAAAGATTAGGTGAGGTTCGAATCTCTGTATGCAGGCTTTATTTTTGTTTGTTGTAAAATCTTTTAGTGAAAAGATTCAACTTCCTGGACATTCTAAAAGGCCGACATTGACAGTTTATTTATTCATACGCAAAATACAATTGAAAGATATATAACAGCTAGACAGTAATGCCTATATTTTCTTAATCATAGGTTTTGCTTACATTTCTAGAGACAATTAACGTTACCTGTTTGGTGAAAATACGCCGATGTGCATCTGGAGATTTACTCGCTGCACGTCGACCTAATTCTGGGGAATTCTTTGACTTGTCAGCCTGTGGGAAGACATACATTTAAGTTAAAAATCTCGATCAACACATTTTTTTTGTCTTAGATCATGTTTTGCTTCACTTTAAAATGTGACTAAGACATAAATATAGCACAAGGCATACATCCTGCCTATTCATAGTTTACTCAACAGTACCGACGAGTCTATGCTTGGATCCCTTAATGTCAGGTCGGATTACTACCTTATTGCACATTTCAAAAGTGTCTTAGGTGTGTTCCACTCCCGATATATATATCTTCACCACTGTATGATCGAGGATGGTGATTTTTCAAAGCCTGTGGTCAACTCTATTATAATGCTTGTTTCAATCAAACTGGTCAATGTAACTTAGTTGGTAACTATTGTAACATAATTATTAATAATTATTATTTAACTTATTATTTGTTCTTTAACTGTAACGATATCAATCTAAAAACAGAGTATCTCCTGAAGTAGGAAAATGGCCACCAGTTGCGGGAGGGAAGCAGTTAATTTGGGTAAATAAGTATGTAGAGCAGTCAGTTATGCAAAGTCAGACATCTTGGTTGTTTTTGACCAAACTGACCAAACTCTCATTGAATTCGGTAGAAGCTGTACAAAAAACAACACATTATCCAACTCTACAGCATGATGATTAGATCTCTAACTAAACATTTACTTTAAATAAAGTTCCAAATAACAGTAACATTCTGCTTACCTTTTTGTTCACATCTAAAAGGGAAAAGAAATAGAAAAACGTTAGCAAACTTAAAATGTTATATGTCATACATTTCTAATTTTTTTTGTATTCAAATAATCATTAACGTGCAATAATCAAGATTGAATGAATTTAACATGCAGCAAATTTGAATGGAAAATTATCTTTTAACAATGTTGTATAAGTGATGAATAAATTTGCATGATGTACTTTTTATTTATCAAAACTAAGATGTTACTGTCAAAATCCAATATACACCAAAGAAACATCTGCGATTGTATGTGATTCCCCATCTGTGAACCTCCTACCATACAATGACAAATTAAAAACTGGTAGTGAAAATTTGAGCACAAGCCCTTAACATTTGCGTGAACTATCAAAATGGGAAAATAATCATGCAAAGAATATGAAGGCTGAGAAGTTCTAGTGTAACATCCCTTGATATGTCTCATATTACAGTACATACTCTATTTCTTCTATCCAGTGGTTCTAAAACTTTTCGTGGGGGGTCAGGTTGCAAAATGGCTCTGATTCACATTATTGAGTTCAAATTGCACCATTATACGTCTCTTTTAAAGA
>JAUUEB010211072.1:0-13713 GCA_032362205.1 Clione limacina | reverse complement strand
AGATAGAGAGATAGAGAGATAGAGAGATAGAGAGATAGAGAGATAGAGAGATAGAGAGATAGAGAGATAGAGAGATAGAGAGATAGAGAGATAGAGAGATAGAGAGTTGATGCAAACAATATGTCTCTAATGATCAGGTTAAGCATGTTGACATTTATATGTTAATATCATGCATTGTATTTATTCTGTTTGTATATAATAACTTCATTCATGTCTAAAATGAATTTTGATTTCCTTCTTTTTCAGGTAAGTTCCACTTTCTTATTATGTTGATGTTCAAGGTTGGTAAGTCGATAACTTGTATAGAATTATCTATATATCATTAGATCTAGCTAAAACGTGACTCACATCGTATGAGTCGGATAAACATCCAGAATATTTGACAATCGGGCGTGTAGTCAAAAATAAACAGATGAATTAGACAAAAGGTTTTTGCGAGTAATCTATTTGTATTCATTTTAGTTCTTTTACTTTTTTTTATAGCAAAGTAAGTTGTGATAATCCATATTTGTTTCCAACTCAACTCACTCCTATGAACTCCTGAAACAAAAATAAAGTTATTTCTATGAACAATTGAGGTTTTGAATATCGGCATTCAAAGTTTATGGAAAGGTTTTCAGTATAATTGTTATTCCCAACAGTGAGTTGTCTTTTGTCTGTTTGTGAACACGATAACTATACAACTAGTAGACGTTAAATATGGTATGATGTTGTAAATAAACACGATGAAAACTCATATTTAATAACATCAATATATGTTAACAATTGACTGAGTATAATAAGTATGTCTCTATCATTCGTTGGTAGAAAATGTCTCCATCACCTTATCAGGAGTTCTTATTACACATTCAACACTGATGCAACCTTTTAATTAACACGACCGATTGTGCATTTTTCGCCAGGCTGGAACCTTTTGTACATAATGTGTTTATTAAGAAACTCCGCACACCGCACAAATTTGCAAACACTTTTCCTGAATAGTTTAAAGCGTATTATCGATTGCAATTCAAGCAGTAATTCAATGCAATGCTGACATATACTTAAATGTTTTATTTTACATAGTGTCGGGTTTGTACTCTATCTAAATACTCATGTTTCTAGTTTATAAGGTAATTAAAATGCACATAAAACATGAATGTGTGTCATTGTCTTTATAATCTATGAAGTAACATGGCCTAGGAAAAGGAATCCTGCAATATACATATTTTGATAAGCCCCTTCTCAATCACCCTTACAAGGCAATATCTCGAAACCTAAAAGTGGAACCTCTCATCCTGAGGCGTCACAATTACGTTCTTAGAAAATCGGCTCACAAAAATTGGAGAGACGGCTTTTGTTTTTGTTAATGCCCTTTATTGTCTAGTATTCCAACTGTTTTAGTGAAAATTGTCCTTGTATCTGATATCTTAAACGATTGTTGTAAGAGGCTCATGTTTTTTCCTTATGTTTTTTAATTTGCTCTTTTTCAACACGTATGCTTCTGAAAAGATACAACAGATAGCAGCAAAAATTTCAAATAAATTAGTGACGGAAAGAAAAAAGCACTGGAGTTGGATAGATATCGTCTAAACGGACTTGGTTTTTTAGAGATAATTACAAAAAATGCACGAATAGGCAAAGTTTTGTCAAAACTTAGTATAAAAGATGTTAAACAAACTAACTTCTTTTAAGATGATAAATTATCTTTTAAAATCAACATTCACACCTTAAACCAGCAAGCCTGGGATCAAGTTAAAAAATATTATGCATTATTCCACCCTGGATTATTCATTTTGACTCTTAATACGTCTATAGTCATCGGTAACGTATAGTTAGTATGGAGCCTCTCGTCTCCATGCTTTTAATAGAGCACTTAATGGTCTAATACTATTATTATTTTCTTTGAATTAACTACTATAATTTTGACATTTTGAGTAAACGTAGTTTAAATAAAGCATAGCGACCCTTTTAGGTGTTTGTTTGTTTTGACCTGACACTTTGGTGCTAAATATATTTCAATTTTAAGAAAAGTTATAGTCTGGACTGTCAATAGCGGAACTGCCCTCTCGTGCGTTCAGAAAATATTTAAAAAAAACACAACTTTCCTTATTTTTTAAACATAGTTTCAATCACTTTAAAACAAAACATGTTGTTGGTCATGTTCTTGCATTTTAAGTAAGATTAAAATAATTATAAAAGTTATACCACCAAACAAATCCTATTTGCCATTCTTAATGCTGTAATCTATATTGCACGAAAATATTGTTTCTCTTACCTTTTTCCTTATCTAAATAGTAACATTATACATTATAGTGTGATATGTAGCATACGTCAAACGGTTATCGCTATTCTTTTTATTGTTTCCTTTATCTGCTTTAACAACACATCTTATGAACATTTCAAACATTTGAATCTTGTAAACGTTTACCGGAAACGAGAATCACCAAGATCAAATTAGCAGACGCCAATTACTCTTTATTAGTCTTTCTCGTGAAGTACAGCCGAAACCGTCGTTAAACCTCTATTTACAAAACCACAGTCTTTGGGGGTAATTTCAGCGATTGCCATGACATTAACAGCCTACCCAAAATATTGTTTTCTTTAAAAAACACTTTTGGGTACGTTCCAGCAAAAAAAGATAAGCAAACAGTCATTTGAGTTCAAAACTGCCAAATCGATCATTTCTGTGGTAGAAAGTTTAAAACTTCGGAACATTAACCACCAGTGTGTTGACATTTGGGGTCGAACTTAGACGTTTTATAATGTTGCCATTACAACATTGTCATACAAGAAGAATTGTTAATTTTTGCTTTGTCAGCTTTCTTTAGCAAAATAAGAAATTATTGGTGGGTTATAAGTTGAGAGGAAGATTTCATAGAAAGTAAGTGCAAACTGAAATATAATGTTACTTTTAAATCATTGCCATTTGAATGAAGAAGATATTTGAATATTCGATACTAAGTCAGGTCTAACATTATTTCGATACCAGTAATTTATTCGTGGTGCCACTTAACGTCTGGGTTTAAATCAGTTTCAACTTAAAAGGTTTCAGTTATGATAGCAGTTTTTAATTAAATACGACCTATCACAAATTCATGTAAATGCTATGTACTAATTTTGACAAAATCTCTCTTTATATTTTAATGAGAACCATATAAGTGGTTCTAAAATGTATGTTTTCTTTGTCTTGGAGCGCTTTAAACTGTTGAATAAAGTGTTTATAGACAATTTCTTTGAAATAAAAACGATGGTAGTTTAAAAAAAAAAAAAATCATGAGTATGTTCACCAAGTAAAACAAGTTTCATATTCTTCTGTTACTGGAAAAGGTGAAATACCGAACTCAAGTCCCCGTTATCAAGTCCCCGTTATCAAGTCCCCGTTATCAAGTCCCCGTTATCAAGGCCCCGTTATCAAGTCCCCGTTATCAAGTCCCCGTTATCAAGTCCCTGTTAGTGTCTTCTGCGTAAGCCTGTATAAGCATAAAAAATGTATTGACCCAAATATTGATTCAGTCTCCAAGGATTAATGGAAAGTCTTCAGGATAAAAAGCTTTTAACCCGGATATCACTGGTGTCTAGACAAGGTCATACCTAGTTATATGTCTTTATGAAAAATAGGTCTTCTCAATGCGCTATAAATTCCTCTTCTATGTCATAGTTCTATTGAATCAGTCTGATGTGTTAAGGCGTATGCAAAGTTAGGAAATATATTGTATTCGGGGTAATAAAAACGGTTCAAAGTTGTATGTGAAATTATATCACAAGGGTTTCATTAAAATGTAGATTGATTACTTTGAGTTAAGACTTAACGCAGACAGATTAACACCATGTCTAAATATAATTAATTGTGGAATAAGCAGAAATGAATGTAAGAAACAAAAAAATGAATTGATTGTGATGAGTTATTACAAATGTTATAATTTATGAGCAAACTCACCTGCGAGATACAATGTTTCGTTGGTACCGGATCATCGGTCTCTGAATATACTATAATATACAAGTGTATTTTGATGATTTTAATTGATATACTTTAATGTAAAAGATATTCGATGATCCGGCAACGTAATAACATTGTATCTCTCAGGTGGGTTTGTTATTAAAGTATATTTATACCCGCGGTACGCCGTTAGAGGTTTTCTGGTACAACCCTTCTGGGAACTTTTGAAATATATAATACAAATGTTATGAAAAACAAAGCGTGAGTTGTGATTTTCTCCATTGTGTCAGTAAAATTTAATCTCTTATATTTCGTAGCTAAGATACTGAGCATAAACTGACATGGAAGTTCAATACAATTTGTCACAACTGTTTTGTTTGAATTCAAACATACCGCCTGAAACCTTTAAAAAGAGATTGATTTATCACTAAATAATGATCTAAGTGCTAAGTGACAGTTTCAACAGTTAGAGTCAATTTGACACGACAGAACAAATCAATGAACTTGTCTTCATGTTTCTATCATCATGGGGAGTAATCCAGGTGTTGCTAACGAATGATAAGAGATGAGTTACTTACGCTTCATTGGTTGCAATGTTTTCCCGCCTGTTGTATTACCACACCAGTTGGTATAATAGCTTTGCACTTTCCGCTTTTATACCAAATGATCGATATATCTTTAGCGAGTATCTTTTTATGTTGTTTTAATTTAAATTATTTTCCCAGCTAGATTTGTTAATGTTCAATGACGTCCTTTACTACAAATAAATCCCGTTAATACACACCTTATTCCGTAAATAGAAATACTGATCTGTCTCAATGTTAACATTATGCGAGATTGAATATATTTCAAAGCCATGATTTCATAGAAAAAGGTAAAATAGATGACATTTGCTTGCCGGTGCAAATGATTAGATCAATGTTTCATTATAAATTATTATTTTGTTTTTGTATTCCTAAACATGATGTAAGACTTCTGTTGAGTTATCATAACAAAGTTATTTTAAGTGTTCCTCTTCCTGTCACTGTGATATAATATGTACTATCATGGGGATAATAAAAAGAGATGAGTTAGTTCCGCTTTATTGGTTGCAATGTTTTGCCACCAGTCGTTATACCATGTTTGTATAATAGCTTTTCACACTTTCTGCTTTATAACACATATTTGATATCTCGTTAGCGAGTATGGTTTGATTTACATTCTTCGCTCAGCTGGAGTCATTAAGGTTTACTGACGTCATTTATCAGTGTTATTATCTATCTGATCACAGCTGACTCGTTTGACTCTTTGAACAAATTGTTTGTAAGGTCATGTTGAGTTAGGTAGCTCAGATTGTATTGACGTTTGACATAGTGTACATGATACATTGTACTAAGTATTTGACATAGTGTATATGATACATTGTATCTAGTGTTTGATCTAGTGTATACAATGCATTGTATCTAGTGTTTGATCTAGTGTATACAATGCATTGTATCTAGTGTTTGACATAGTGCCTTGTGTATTTCTTACTTTGTATATCATGTAACCTACTGGTACTGTTTGGACAAACGTCAGCAGAAAATAAACATAATTATTCTGTTCACACAATTTTAATCGGGAAATCAAACTGCATCTGTCAGCTCGTGTCTATACACAGGCTTAACAGACTCATATGATATGGGCCACAAAACATTGATCGGAAGACGCTATGTCGCATTCCCCACACCTTACAAAAGTATATATGGCTACCGGTCTATTATCATTTTGCGTCATGTTGGACCAAGGATCAAACGATGTTCCTTTCACACTGAATTGTTTATCTTTATTTGGTGACATGTTAAAAACAAGGTTGCATTGTTAACGCCAAAGGAAGTAAGTATTCAAATGCATAGTGTGTGCATTCGCATTTAAAAAAACTACTTTTATATTCCTTTCTTAAATACGCATTTGAGGAAATAGAACATTATGATCTCATTAAAGTGTAATCAGTCAATATTGAGGAAGACAAAAGTTGCTCATTTAGTTTTCCAAGTGACTGTAGCTTACGGAATGTGCTATTAAATCAGTCAATAAGACGTTTTTTTTTCTTCCCACGTCTTAAAACGTCTGCTCATTATGGAGTCTGCAACAGGTCTTTTTCTTATTTTCTTGTCTATTTATTGTTATTATTGAACAAGGTGACAAACCAGCATCGTATCTTAAATAAAACAGATATATGCGAGGTTTTCCTTTATAATCATCCGCATAGGAGTCATGTGAGGTCTTTGAGTCGTATTGAATTCCTGATTTTTCGAAAGACAGAAAGACAGAAAGACAGAGAGCCTGAAAGTTAGGAAGACTGAAAGACACAAAGACACAAAGACACAAAGACACAAAGAGAGTGAAAGTTAGAGAAACACACAAACAAACAGACAGACAGACATATAGACAGGCAGACATGTATACATAACAAACGAGTAATGAAGCAAATGTTAGAAATCTCTGTTCGTTAACCTCATGACCAAAATAGTTGTGTAAGGACATCTTTTTGACCTTAACATTTCAAAATGGATGATAATACATTGACCTTCTTTGCTAGAATTATGAACATTATTTATTTCCAAACTTAGAGATACGTTGTAAGAATGTTGAGACGTGATATCTATCTAAAGTAGACATTTATCATCATTGTTATTGACACCCTTCAACATTTATACGTTATGGATCTGCACCCGTCTAAATGACATGATATAGTTAAAAAAAAGAAAACTTTATGTCTAAAATGTAAACATATCATACAAGGTCACTGTGTGACTGTGAATAATTCATCCATCAAGTCAACATAAAAGTCAATTGGTTCACATGTCAAACTGTCTTATCTGTAGTATCACAATCAGACTGTGATATCATCATAACAAGTATGTTTTTCCAAATTTAGAGATGCATTGTTAAAAGGTTGAGATATTGATCAAAAGTAGACATTTATCCTCATCATCATTGTCATTCTTCAACATTTACAGGTTATGAATGTCCACTACTTTAGACAGTATGTACATAACAACTGTATGCCTGATTTAAACAGATCATACACGCTCGCTGCGTGACTGTGTATAATTAATCTCACAAGTCAACATAAAATTCAATTGGTTCACGTCAAATTGTCCGACTCTGTAGTTCCTCATTCGAAATTCTAGAACAAGTGCTTTTTTACATTCTTACGAGATTTGGATATTTCGATCTCTGTTTTTGGTTTACATGCCATTTGTTTATTTTTAAGGAATAATCACTATTTCTCAACCAATTTCGTGTATATTGCACTCTTTTGACTGGCGAGTCTTTATAAATTGAGCTTACGGAACCCGATTGAAAATTGTGCATCTGTAAACTAGTAGTTATAAAGTAGACTAAGGTTCTTGGAAATAATACTTCTTGGAAAATTAATACAAAAAAGCATGTGTTTTAGAGCAGGCAACTTCAAAACCTTGATCGAATGATATTTTTGTTATAGTTGTTCATTGGGTAGGGTCTACATTGTTTGTGCTCTTATTAGTTTTCATTGATTATGCATTTGTGTTTGCATGTGGTTCTTTATGGTAAATGTGTAAAAATGTCCTTTTCTAAGTACTTGAGTGCGTTACGTTGTTCAAACCATATTGTGTCATTAGGCGTATGAATATTTAAGATCATATGTAATTGCATATTCCTTTTGGCATATAAGTATATTCTTTTATAGATATATTTATGTTTGTTAATGTGCATGCTCGTTTGTGTGCACGTAAATATTGTGTGCCAGTGGAGCTTGTGATTATTAGGTAACATCCCTTCTATTCTTCCCAGGAAGATGAGAATGTACGAGGTCGTCCACTGGGTTTGTTGGGTTAATGATAATTGTAAAGCGCTGAAGGTCTATATAAAATGTCATTATTATTATATTTACTTCTTTAAAGTTTTACGTAAGTACCTTTATTTTCGTAGAAATATGAATCTTGCTATGGTTTTGATTTGAACAATCAATATTCCCCGATTAAAAGACTTAATCCCTGTATGCTTATATAACAGATTTAAAGTTTGGCTGCTCAACTTCTGAAATCTCTTTGGCATTGTTCTTATTTCATAGATCTGCATATATCGATATTCACTATTGTATACTGTTTTCCTTCTCCCCATTACGTATTTGTGTGCGTCATCAAACGACAGCTAAACAATACATTGACCTACTTTTATTTAAATTGCTTTATAGCTCAACACGTTTCTGACGTCACTACCTCTTTGTTTATTTTCTTAATCTCAATTTTCATCATCCCCTTTAAATGTTCCGTTCGATTGCACTTAGTGAACCTTACAATTCTCACGACTTCATCACCACAAGTCCTATTGATTGTTCTAATTATTTATTCTAGCTACGGGGTGACTTTCTCCTCAGCTAATTGAATTAGATTATACTATTGACCATCCATGTAACTGTCCTTTGACCACAATGGAATCTTCTCAAGGATAATTCCCGACACCAAGAATTGGTCCTCGGGTACGTGACGATACGCGTGTGTGTGTATGTCTGTCTGTCCCCTAGATAACTCAAGAAAGATACAACGTATTGACTTTAAATCGTGTACGGTGTTGTAATACAACCCGATAAAGACGCCTAGTTAATTCCAGCAATATTCGTTAACAAATGACAGAGTTATGGCATCAAAAAGTATTTTACTGTATGTCCCAATGTCACCTTTCTGTCGAGTTACTATCTTTATGAACTTCTCTTTACTTCCGTTTAGCGACACAATGCGCGTATCTGACCCAACGGGAAATTCACAAAGTGTGCAAACCTACCGCGTTTTTGAAGATTATAAAACTGACCTGCCGTTGTTGCGTATTCCGTCTCTGCATTTTTGTGTTAATTGGTTTATGAAAAATAAATATTAAATTATGTGATAAGTTTTATTATCTATTCTTTTTCCTATCTATGATCGTTCTACATGGTGTTCTTTTTACGGAGAATCTTCCAAATCGTGTTGATATTTTTTTACATGGTGTCGGGTTTGTACTCTATCTGAGTATTCATGTTTCTAATTTTGTTTGTTTTTTAAATCTTTAATTCTGGGCTTGTGCACCAATTGATACTTACCAAATAGGGTCCAAAACAGATAGAATCGAGCAAGGGGATTGATAAAGGCTTAATTTTTAGTATGTATTGATGTTATTTTTACAATGTCTATTCTATATCCTCTGATATACACAATTCATGCTTCTTCTAAATTGTGTCTTCATAATATCTATTTCATGTCCCAATTTTGAATATCTATGCAGTAATTAACCATAATACCCCCTCCCCCCAAATAATAGAACTGAACATATCCTAGCTACTTGGTGTATGAACTTTTGCAAAAACTACATATTTAGTCAATAAAGTCAACAATGTTGAAATTCATTAACCACATATACATTTTCGGAAACTTAAAAACAAAATTTCAGATCGAGCTCTCGGATCGACCATATTTTGTTTTTCAAAGAATTTCCCCCTTCGACTCTGCTGCTTCGCCGGGGTTGAAAAAAGAGTAGCTATTCTATTTAGGCCAAACGGAAGTAAAGGCACTTGGAAAGCAACGGCAACTTACCACATTATGCAATATTCGTTGGACGCCTGTTCTGTTCGTGTCTGCATAATAACCAACATGGCTACCGTTACGCCTAAGGCTCATCAAACGACTTAAACAAATAACTTAATCTCACAAAATAATAGACTCAAAACAATACGTGCTTTTCAGTCTGTTGAACGACTTACATGGCTTGTAGGGAGACAGTAGGAAACACCTGTTGCCTTAAAAATTCGTCAAACGACTGACATCGCATGTATAACGAGCTGATGTTTTGCTTCCCTTCGCCCAGATGGCAGCCTCTATCCGTCTTCAGGGGCTATTCTTTGTTCGGACTACTAGAGTTGCGCTAACACTGATGATGTTAATGTTAAAATTCGTTAACTTATTAAATAAAATGCATCTATGAAAATAGTTTGTAATGGAATAGTGTTTTTAAAACATGTTAACTGCAGTTTTTATATTTTGCTTGAATCATATATGTGGAGAAAATTTAAGTCAATGCGCAATGTTAATGATATAGTTAAGAACAGAAATATTATCACAAATGCCTGTATATACCTAAATATACAATTTGAAGAATGGAGTCAATTGCTTTGATGGAGATAACTCGAAATTCAATGTAACTGGAAATATCGAGTTTTGGAAAAGCACTCTTCTCAGAGGGATGTTGAAATCAATTTAATTAATCTTGCTAGCAATCGTCCAATGGGTAAACTGAAGAATTCAATATTTGTTTAGGGAGCTGAGAATAGGTTGTCATGGCAGCCAGACAACTAGACAGCCAATTTTCATCATCATATTACTCTTGTTTGTAAGCTAGGGAAGTGTAAGATCAGGAAATATAATCCTAGTGAGTACATACATCTCATATACTTTAAAACAATAAAGGAAGGAGGCGTGAATTGTTGGAATAATATTGTACACTTTTAAGAAAGTGCTCCAGCAAAAATCTCGACTTGAAACATTCTTACACTAATTTTATTGGGTTTCTTAAAGCTTATTTACCATCCTTTTTGGGTGAACTTGGTTTATATGCTTGTAGATATTATTCTGAAACGATATTGTAAGAAAATATAGTATTGAAAACATAACTCTCGTGTTGACCGATAAGGTTTAAATAGGCTCGCAACTGAAAGGATGCTGCCACCGCTGCACTAACTTATGAGATGTTCACTTTTGCGCATAAGGAGAATGATCAAACTGTGTCAGGCTTATAGTTTTCTAGGGGGTGGTTACAAACTTTGTTTACGAAGTTGACGTTAATGTATGTGTTTTTTCGTCTTTTGGTATAATCTTCCTATGCTTGTGACACCTAAGCAATTTTTTTTATCTTAAGAGGTATTCAAAACACACTTTAAACGGAGGGTCGTTCGTACGATTTTATCCGATTTATTGTAGGGGGTGGGATCCCCCTTTTTTAGTAACAGTCGTGAATAGAACACCGTAGTGTATAAATTTGACCTTGGCGGTATAATCCTTGGTAAAGCGCTAGCTTAATACATTCTTGCTAAACACGAATTTGTTTTACAAGCTTGCTAAGCAAGGAGCGAAGAATGGTTAATGAGACATTATGGTATGTGGATATATATTACAGTAAGCGTGCGATAAGACAACGGTGTGTAAAGGTCATGATGGCAGGTAGAGACATGTTAATTGGCCTGACCTGTTCTACTTGTGTCGTTTAATGTTGAATACCAGGTGAAGACCTACTTCAGACAAGAGGTCTTTAAATTAGGTTTTAAATGAATATTTAAAGTAGTTAATTATTAATTATAACTGAAAGTCACGGTGGCTTCTCGTAATAACGTCCCTACCACCATGAATGCGTAGCTTACACTTTCCACTGGCTCAGTCTCAGGTTGGGACGTTAACATCTTTTTGTTTCGAAAGACGTAAATAACTTAAAATCAACCGATCAATTAAAACCAGCTTTGTTTATTGATGTGTTTATAAACTGCATCTTTTTACCAGAGACAGCAATAGGCATATTATTCCTGAGATGTCTACTAATTAATATTAGGAAAACAAACTTATACAGTCCCCAATAGTTAGGAAAATGAATAAAAAATGTATGAATATTTACTTATGTGTTATGGAAGGCTAAATTATGTACCATTTGGTGTACAGTTATATGTTAAAAGTGTTGGCAAATAAGTTTTTATTTCATAACGACAAAATGGAACTCTTGAAACAATGACAATGTAGGGGAAATTCCCATCTTTCTTCATACAAGACAAAAAATTGAGGATAGAAGTATAATTTGCCCGGATTCACATAAAATCAATTTACACATTTAACTCTGTAATTGATACGAAGTCACTTAGTCTGAGTAAGCGGGTGAGATGTCTGAAAAACGTCACATTTCAATTACAGAGCCATAGAGGTTAATTGATTTGATTGAAATATGTAGATGTTTTTTGATGATTTTGTAGTTGTTTTATTTTTATTTTTTTTAAATCACATATTTCCAGGTGATTAACAATTTTACAATTTTATGTCATAATTAGCACGTCATTAACCAAGCTCACGATTCACCTAGGACTAGTTTCCCTTATTATCTTTATTTTTTGACAAAAAATCGCGAATACTTATGTGAACGTGGTGTAGCTTTTATCACTTCCGGTACAAATTAGTTCTTATTCCATTTTTGCTTGTGTATTCATCATTTCACCTCCATAACCTAGTTATTTGCACTATTAATAGTTGACCTTGACAAAACAGAACATACCTGTATCACCTGTATCTATCCATGTCTTTAGAAAACAAGTGCGCGCTAGAAATAAGCTCAAGTCAAAGGATTACCATGCAGCTTCTTTTCCTAACACTCCATACACACAATTGATGTCCTTTCAATTAGTGTTTTCTTGTGAATGTGTTCAAGTTCCTTATTCGATGTTTTGCTTTAAATAAATGTTGATATATTTTCAGTTTTTTCTTGATTTGACAGGATCATTTAATATTTTGAGCTTTGAACTTGAACCTTGCGAGTATGATTTTCAAACTTTATCCCTAACATAACTCTTCCTCACCTCGTTAAATCTGGTCACGATCTCGCGTAGATTTTTACCTGCCAGGATATTATCCCTATTGATTTATTATCATTTTCTTTAGAATACTTAATTTTCAGTAAATCCAATCCTAGTGTGAAATTATTCAACCCTCTTAATGTTTATGTGTCTAGCTTGTTTCCATTCCGATGCTAATGGTGTTGTTAAATCATTAATAATAATAGGGGCCATTAATTATTAACTTTTCGTGAGATGATTAACTGTCAAATTTATCATACTCAAACAAGCTACACCAACATAGCCGTTAAATCAACAAAATGTAACCGTTAATGGCTGTACCTGTTGCACATTTATGTTCGGGGAGAGAAGGTCAGTTGTTTGAATCAAATTCGGGAGAATACCCATGCTTTAATAAAAAGTAGTGTTGAAGTTGGCTCACCCATCTCGATGATATCGATTGCACACATTTTTATGAGTTGAATCGATTCATTGATCGATCGACGACTCGTTTTATAATTTCTCCCCTTTGTGGCCTTTGATCTTGGAAGTTATGAAATGAACAGGACGGCGCGTCTCTCCTCACGAGGTATGGTGTGGTCGGCGGCGGCTTCTTTTAAAGTTTTCGTCTACTGACATTAAACAATTGTTAATTAATTTATATCAATATAATTAAATTTACAAAATCAACAATATTTCGAAATCAACGCATCAAAATTAGTCACAATGGTCGTATAGATTTAATTTAAAGCATATTCTAAAACATTGCACATGATTAAACCAACCGGAAACACGTTTTTACTATCGAGCTGCTGTCGATGTCATGAGAAATAAATGATAGTTTGCACACAAGTATTGGTGTTAACGTTTGGTTGTCCTCCTGAAATTATTGATTATAGAGAAAAAAATAAAAAAAATACATTCAAAATAAAATAGAATAATATTGAAATCAGTTTCCTTGTCGGGACACTTTCGAGGTTTTCATTTTGTCGTCAATCTTAAACCCATTGCCTTCTTTTGATAGGATGTTCACTTGAATCTAATCTTAAAATACTTATATAATAAAAGGAAGGCAGTGAGCAAGACTACACCAGTAGTACATGAAACATGAGAACTGTTCATAATCATTATAGCCCTTTAATTTATCTACCTACATATATAAAGATGTTACATTATGTAGACATCTCAATTACTCGACCGAACTTACCGCAGTAAACGTATTCATAAAAAACCAATG
>JAUUEB010210961.1:0-13713 GCA_032362205.1 Clione limacina | reverse complement strand
ATGATGATTTACAAACTTGACATATGTGTGGTTTTTCTCCAGTATGAATAAACATATGTTCTGTTAAATTAGTTTTCCGTCCAAATGATTTTTTACAAACTTGACACATATGTGGTTTTTCTCCAGTATGAATAAGCATATGCCTTTTTAATTGATGTTTCTGTTTGAATGATCTTTTACAAACGTGACAACAGTGTGGTCTTTTTTCAGAATGAATCAAGAAATGCTTCTTTAAACGACATTTTTGTTGAAATGACTTTTTACAAACATGGCAACTGTGATGTGGCTGTATTAAATGAAATTTCAAATGTTGTTTCAAGGTGAAGTAATTTTCATAAACCTTTTGACATAAATCACATCTTAAGGTTGTACCTGTTGAATGAATCAGCAAATGTTTCTTCAAATCAATTTTTTCTTTGAAATACTCTTGACATAGATCACATCTATAATTAAGTTTTGAAATGTTATTTCTTGCATTAGGAACATTAATTTCAAGCTGCCAAAAAGAAGAAGCTGTATCAGTTCCTTTATTTGTAATATTTTGATCTTCAGTTATGTTACATGCTAAATCATGTTTATTTTTATGAAGATCTTCTATTTCATTGTAATTATCAAATTCATTCACTGGAGCTGATTGAGCTGCTAGAGTTTTGTCTGTATTTCTAAGATTGGAAGTTTTTTCAATCTTCACAGTTGCACTCTCATGGAAATCAAGTTCATTAGATGGTTGATAAATAGTATCATTGTCAATGAAAAAACTTCCTGGTTCTTCCTTTATCAAAGGAGGTTTGAAATCCTTTGATAGGATTTCTTCCTTTAATAGTTTGAAATAATCCACACTGTTTTCCATTTTTAGACAGTTTAAATATCATCTGTTTTGAATAAGGCACACATCAAATGTTGATATACTTTGACATCTTTGTATAACAAGAGTTCCGCATATCTTTAGGTATGTGGAAAGTTGATTCAAACAATCTGAAAATAAACAAAAATTAGATAAATAAAAAAATAAAAAGTTTTAGTCCTGTCTCTGGCCATAGTACTAACAATAATTCTAATGATGATACTAATAATACTACCTATAATACTAATGATCATACTTAGAATAAAATAGTGATCATATCAAAATGTCTCTAAAACTTTATTTATCAATAGAATTGGCTAATTTTTGGACATGTTGTGTACATTCGTACGTACTATCCTGATCTTGTTAAAAATAAAAAACTTGGCATACTGAGTTTTTTTCCTTATCACGAACTATTGATTTATGAAAAGTCTAGGAAAAAAATCTAAAAATAGATTTCTACAAAATGGGTCATATTAAACTTATAAATAAGTGTCAAGTGATTTATTAGATAAATTAATAAAGTTCAGCCAAATACCTTTCCAATGATATATAATATGACATACCTTTGGTATACAGACTAGTTTTATGAGCATATTCATAAGTGCACTCTTGTTTAACATTAAAAACATGAAAAATCAAGAACTGTTGAGAGTCAAGATCAAAACCCCTGGTGGAACACCTAGAAGGAAGGGGGTGGGGACTTATGGCAATTAAAAGTATTATATTTGACATTTGTTAACAGCGATCTAAAAATTCAAGAGTGAAAAAAAGGATAGATACATAAAGTGGGCCCCTGTATGGACCCAACAAGGTGGGCATATGAGGTAATATAAAACGCACATACAGTAGCATACTTTGCACCCCTCATGGTAGTTCGCCCACCTGGTGGTCCATCTCAACTATCTAGAGACATGACTTATGATAACAATCAATTATGTTACAAGTAAACTTTAACAAAAAGATGGTGTTTAAGCAATTTTTTTAAATTGACCAACGGTTTCGGCTTCTCAAATATTCCTTGGTAACGTGATCCAAAGGAATGGACCTTGATAAGAAAATTATCGGTAGCCAAAGCTTTTGTTATGAAACCGAGGAACAACCAAGATAGTCTTATCTGAAGATGACCTGAGGGCTCTGGCTGGGGTGTACAGTTTGTGTTTACCTTCAAGATAAATTGGTGCTAATCCATTGAGGCATTTGTAACACAGTAGACAAGTTTTAAAGATGATCATTTTGCAAACCACAAGAAGCCAATGCAATTCCCTGAAAAGTGGGGTCACATGATCATAACGTTGTTTTTTTAGATCACCCAAAAAGGAATTACAGAAGTCCATGTTCGAAAGGATCAGTGATGTTACCAGTTGATTTGTTACATCTTCTGAAAGATAATTTCTTATTTGTCCAATCTTTATAATTTGAAGATATATGTTTTTACACATTGATTTAAAAATCATTATTAAACTTGAGTCTATAATTTTTCAAAGACATAATTTTTTTAAAACAATCCATCAGTATACCACAGAACAGTAAAGGTAAAAAAACAAATTATGTTTCTAATCCATGACACAACCTGTTTAAATACATATATCAATCGTCATACCTTTGATATTTTGCTCCGTTATTGTCTTTGGTCAAAGGCTTATCTCAGACTGGACTCAAAAGAATGATGAGTACTCTCACTTGGGTGACCAAAAAGTCAGATCTTCATCACCTCCATTTTATCTCCAATAATGTTCCTTCAATAATAAAAATAAAATAAAAGACATACCTGGGATTAGATGAATATGTTTGTAAACAGAAAAAAGCTGCTTTACATAGGTAAAATTTGATTTGCTTATTAGGAATATGCAAAATATAAGGTCGAGTAAGTGGATTTTTTAAATTGCAGCAAATGAGACACATTTACTTGTGGTATATATGTGATTTTGCGTTTTTATTTTGTGAATTTATTTCCTTTTCTTAATTGTGAAACTGTCTTCAGATAATATAAACATGATACTGCAGAATGTAAACAGAAACGTGTAGTACTTGCTGTCTTTATTTGCATAGGAAACAGGAAATATTGTCAGTCATTCCATACCCTTCCAGCCAGCACCTGACATGCAAACAAAGGTGTGCTACAATCTTTGAAAACATAATTTTAACACGTTGAGCATTGGGTTAGAGAGAGGTTAATATCAACTCAAGGAGGAATTTGAAGAGCATATCTTTGATTTAATCTTTCCAGTCACATGGCAAACAGTTCAAGCTGATGAAGCCGACTGGATGGTTTGCGAAAGCTCCTGAGAGACTTTCAACTCTAGTCTTGATGGTAAATGTTTAAAATTTACTCTTAATAGTAGCAGTAGGTTATAGGGAGGACATATGTGGGGGTTTTTCCCTGCAAGATAATCAACCAGTATTACCTTCTTCCTCTTCCTATACTTACTGTTAAGTGACCCAAGGATCCGAGATGTATTCTTCCCAGTGGCACTCATCTCATTTGACATTAGGTTAAGGGGCCTTCTTTCTGGCTACTAGTACCCACATAACCCCCTCCCCCCTACATCAATTCCCCTCCCAAAATAACCCATAAATACTGAAAAAACAATAGAAGCCTTGCCACACTCAACATTGACAAGGGACAGATGTGTCCGTAATTACTCTGACAACAAGTATGGCCCCAAGCAAGGTAATCAGAATATGTCAGTGATGTAAATAGTATACAACCATATATACAAAAACAAAACTCAACATGAATGTCGGTTACATCACTTTAGCTAAAATTAGACTTCTGTCAAATTCAACTTAGCATTTGTTTACTGTTTAATACAAAATAAATAAATATTGACCTCATGTTATGATTAAATTTCACCTTGGATCTTCCCACATTCTCGCCAATCCAAAAATATTCTTATGGTGCCAGCAACATAAATTTGTTGGTGCATACTATAGTAGTAGCGTCAATGCTTCATTATATTGTGATTTTTCTAGACACAATGAGAGCAGGTGACTAAAATGGCTATTTACTATATTACTTGTAAAAACTTATTGTGAAGTGTAAGATTCAATAGTACACAATAGCATGAGATTATATATTTGCTTATTGTTCTTTTATTCAATCAGAAAAACTGAACCATTTGTTACTTTTCTGTTAGTGACAAGATTAAAAGTAAAAAATTGCAGTTAGATATGCTAATTAATATTAAAAAGGGCATAAATCAATGAACCTATGTGAATTTTATTCAGAGCTTTAGTCATTTCAATACTAGATTAAATTCAAGCAGAAAAAATGTGGCAATATAAACTTTATCAGACACAATTGTTTGCTATTTTTCTATTAGATAAAAATAAAGCCTTACCTTCTAAAACGGGTAATTTTGTCAGTGAAACTGAATGGGGAATTCTGACTTTCTGACCCCAACTGGGGATTTTAAATTAAAATTGTATGCATAAAGAATATAAACATTTTTTTTTTAAATTGTTTCTAAATAAAATTGGTAATAGTCGAGAATGTTTTGTATCATGATCTTTTTTTACCTGAATAATAATAAATTGATTGCAATAAATTAAAGGACCCAGAGTCAGTTTTTGAGACAGAAGGATGACTAGTTAGTTGATCAGTGATGTCTTGTTGGGACATTTTTATGCCAAGTAGGGATTTGGGAATATTGATTACTTGTACAATAGTCAAGTGGGAGGACTTTGATGGCAAGTGGACAGATTTTTATGCCTAGAGGTGGGATTAGGTTAGGTTGAACACTAGTTCTGTGTGTCAAGTAGTGGATTTTAAAGAGGACGGGGGGGTTATTATAAGTGCAATGTCTTTTAGTGAGTCAAGTATTGGGATTTCCGTGTCAAATTAGGTATTTTGATGTCAAGGCTTTGGATTTGGGAGTATTGATGTCTACCACACCTGGGTATTCAAAAAAGAAGATAAGGGCTTTAAATGGAGATATGGATTAATTTTTGATGACCTACCGGGTAGTAAAGGGGGGGGGGGGGAATGGGGAATTATAATAGTGATGAATTATTAGGAGTCCAGAATTGGGATTTCAGTGTCAAGTTTGGAATTTTGATGTTTATTTTTTGGATTTGGGAGTATTGATTTCTACTACACAAGGGGCATGACTTGGCAGAGAGTTGAAGGGAAATAACTTGATGCTGTGTGGTTGATTTAGGAACATTGATACACAGGAGCTACAATAGTAGGGCCTACTTTTCCTATTCGGGCCCTTCCCCCACACTAGGAGCCTTTTCTTCTTTTAGAAAGGACGGAATTTTTTATTTTTTTCCAAGCCCTCCTCTTTTGACATAGCTCCAGAATGCACAATTTAGCTTCATATGAAACAAATCCCCTGACCCTCTTTACATAGCTCTAAAATGCACCATTTAACTTCCATTTACAATACATGCACCAGTAAGCTTATATGTGTCCCCAGATCCCCCTTACATAGTTCATAAATGTAATATAGCTGTCTTGTCCCCAAGGCCCTTCAACATAGATTTTAGATCCACCACTTAGCTTCCATTTTTTTTTCTATAGCCCCATAATTAAGCTCTGAAATGTTTTGTATATAGCTTCTATTTTAATCAAAATTTAAAAAACAAATTAACAAATATATTTAAATATCACTTGTGTAACCTAAAATTTGTCAGCCCCCCCCCCCCCCCTTGATAGTTTTATAGTGGATGGCTTTTTGCTAATGAAAATTGGTCTACTCACTGTCATGTGGTATGGTAAAGATAGGGGAACAGAAAATACTCAAACACTGCAAAGGGTTATAAAAAGTATTGAAACATATATAGATATAAGTTAAGTACAAAATTAACTAAAATAAACTGACAGCCGCAATGAAAAAATGTAAATAAAAAATATACTCCAAAATGAACGATGAACAACTGGGGATTTTAGGTTTTTGCTGACGGGGGAAAAGGTGTTTTGGAAGGTAAGAATAAAGCGGTATGTTGAGATGACGTATATTGACAATAACAAGAATTAAACAGCAGAAAAGTGGAAGGAAAATCAAAAAGGTCAACGACTCCTTTAAATGGAAAATGTGAGATAACGAATTTCAATACTTTCATATTTGAAGCTACAATCAAAGTCAGTATCGTCTCAGGATCTTTTTTTTTCATAAAAACTGTGTATAATAAATAAGTAAAAAAACAAACTTAAATTTGAAATTTAGACTAATTTTGATTTGAACTCCTTTGAAAATTAAATTAGTTGTTTGTTCATTGTGTGTTATGTTTCCGTATCAGTTTGAGTGCTTATAAATACCAACCAGTTAAGTAAAATCGCATTTTTTCATGAAAACTTAAAAGTTTGAACAATTTCTTCCCAAAACAAGTTTTTGTTGATGGTTGAGGGCATAAGTTACCGAATTAAATAGATATTATGTCGACAACCGCGAATGTGTGGGCCGATTGTAATGTGTTCCGTACATATTGATAATGTGTTTGTCTTTCTAAAGAATTTTCTAAACAATTTATTGGTGAAAATGAAGTCAAAAATAGAATCTATCATATTTAATTAGATTCAATGAAAAAGATACGTATATCCTTGATTTATATGGTGATTAAAAGTGTATGTTGCTCATAAATCAAGTAATGAACTATTATGATGTTGATTTTTTCCATGAACTTATAACAAGAAATTAACCTTAAATCATTTGATGTGTTTGAAAAGACAGAAATTAGTTAAAACAAAAAGCATTCTATTTTGTGAAACAATGCTCCCTGGTCGGTTATCCAACGTAAATCCAAAGGATTGGCGGAAGTCACGGTTCCGGATACAGACGTACATTATAAACTCAACCTACCGACACACTCCACTAATGTGTCCGGCCGATTGTTGGATGTGATACCAACGACTTTTTGATGATTTTAGAATGAAATGAAATACAAAGTAAACATTCAAATAAACCTTACCACTCTCTTTGATAATAAAAACATGGATCAAGTTTTACGAATTAATAAAATTGTTGAAAATTTATAATGAAACAATTATTTTGTATGAATTTCAGACATGTGGCTGATCAACCGACATGCTTGGTTGATTTTCCGACATGATCAGTCAGAGAGCCAAAAATTGTCACTGAATTCATTGCTATCTACGTTACAAGAACGCCAGAGAGCTCTTTATCCATCCATACTCTTATACTCAAGGCTGAATAACCTACATGGGTTGTTTTATAACGGACAGTGTTGGTTATGGTGAAATATTCGCTGTATTATTCAGAGTAAAGTATGCAATAAGATTGTGTTGGTGTTTGTTTACAGTGCCCTTGTTACTTATAAAATCTTACGGTGGTTGTTTGTTTAATAACATACATTGTCGGCGCCTTATGTAAATGGGCACTGTCAGATTATTTGTTATGAGGATAGCTGAGATTACCATTATGGCAGTACCAGAGCATAGAATCATACAAAATTGTGTAAATATTTCTTGCGGTAACACACATTTAATTATACAAACATAATCATCTAAGTCATGGATTGCCCATTATATTAATAATGGAGTCAGATTGAAAAGTATCCTAAAAAGATATCATTGACTTAATATTCATTCATATAAATGATTTAATAATAACCACAAAGATGAGAAGGGTTAAATATTATTGAAAGGATTCCACCAACTTATAAAACCAAAAAGGTTAAAAAATCTCTTGCATTTTCTAAGAACTCATTCAGCCACACACTAATTATAATAAAAATCATGGATTACTAAGTAGAAATGTGATGTGTATCGATTGAAATGTGCCTGTAAAGAGTTGTCATCTATCACCTTTCTGAGGAAAATGACATAATATGCTTACACTAACTAACAGTGCTGTAAGTGTTGTCTAGTTAGTAACAAAGGCGTATCCAGGTTTTTAAAAAATGGGGGAGGACAAACTGAAAATCCCAGCCCCCTTCTCATCCTAACAAAATAGGTCTTTTTTTCTCATAAATAAATCCTTTTTGACACCCCCCCGAAAAAAAGGGGGTCATTCACCCGTGTCTCCCCTAGATACGCAATCAATTTTCGTGAATACGTATCACATGCAGAAGGGTGACATCCATCTCCTCCTCAAAAATTTTACGTTTTTGTTTTGGTCTCTTGATTTGGTGCATAAAAGGTAGGACACCCTTTGACAAGCGTTAGTGGTGTATCTTGCACTTTCCCCAGGTATTGTGAGCAAAATAAGGCCACAATCTAACTTGGAGACTGGGTCACTTCCTACTAATTATACAAGAACTCAGCAGGTGAACACATTACACATCCCGTAGATTTGACCACAAGTATCACATTACAAGAGTCAGGCTTTTGCCACAGTTACTTCAAGTGCTTAATAATTCAACAAACTGTATTTCACTCTCATCATTTCAAGTTGTATGTCCATATTCAAAGTCATATATGTTCTATGTGGGTTTGACTTAAGGTCAAGTATTATGTGTTATGGTGACACAATACACACCATATCGAAGATCATTGCAAAGAACAGTGAAGTATTTTCCCTGTAAGATCTAATGTCTTCTATGGGATTTCGTCTTGTAAAGGAAAGTCGGTCAACCTTAATATTGAGTTCAACACATTACATGTTCAACTTTGAATTAAGTCTATGTTTAGTGCTGACTAACGCTAACTTCACTGTCACCTATACTTTAATAAACTTTCTTTATGACACGCAGAGTTGCTAGGTAACAGCTCATAATGCAATGCTTATGTCTGAACTCACAACGCCACTAAATTCAAGGACTTTTCAGGGACCTATCGAAATTCAATAATTTTTCAAAGAGCCAAATTGAAGGACTGCGCATGAACTCTGATTAAGCAAGGCTTCAATTCAGTCGAAGGTGTTGGGTTACACATTAAGAAAGAAGCAACACTCTATAAAATGATACAACCATTCTAGTAAAATGTTTACCCAAAGAAAGTACTTATCCACCCCCAAAAAGCTGGAAAAATTTTAAGATTTTTGGATAGATTTTTTAAAGATCCGCCATCGTCTATAGTCCACAAAAGAAATAAGAAGTACGCTAATCCAGTTCAATTTGTTCTTTTCAAAAACAAATTTAATCTTAATAAGTATTAGAAGAAAAATCTTAACTATACATTTCTTTATAATCAATAACATGTCGGCTATTATTGGTATGTAATATTAGGCTGCCAATCCGACACACCACTTGCAGCTCTCAGTATGGGATCAAACAGACTAGAGACTGTCTGCTGTGCTATTTTACGACCTTTTGGAACCCATGGACAAAACAATTTGACCTAGAATCATCATAATAGTTTTAAAATCTTATAAATGTAACAAACAAACTGCTCATAACATCCCATAATTTATTTCTCACACTTTATTTACAAAAAAACTTCTTAAAACATCCAATATTTCCTTTATTATAGCTATTGTTAATAAAAAAAAAAACTGCCTAAAACATCACATATATTTTCTATCTTCAACTATATTTCACTCAATTACTGCTCAAAACAGCCAATATTTCCTTATTTACAATAACTTTACACAACATGTTTTCAAAACAGATCCTCATTCCTAACTTTCACCAAATATTTTAAAAAAAGGCTTGCGAGAAGTTACTTTTCTTATTTTCTTACTATATTTTCAATATTATAGTTTGCAGGAAATCTTATTTTCCTCTTATTAACAAAATCTTTTAGAAAAAAAGCTAACTGCAAAATATATTTCCACTTGATTTTACAAAATAATTGCTAATTATTAGTCTTATTTCCTATTGTTTACTATATTTTACACAATAACTGCTCAAAACAGGTCCTCATTCCTATTTTTCTACAAATGTTTAAAAAAAATAGCTTGCGACAATTCCTATTTTTACTAATTTTGTATACGTTAGTTTGCTGCAAATCATATTTACTCTTATTAACAAAATCTTTTAGAAAAAAGCTTATGGCAAAGCATATTTTTACACTTTATTTTACAAAATAATTGCTAATTACAAGTCATATTTCCTATATTTTACTAAATTATTGCTCAAAACATCCAATTTTTCCTTATTTACACAACATCTGCTCAAAACAGGTCCTCATTCCTTTCACTAAAGGTATAAAAAAAAGCTCATGACAAGTAATTTTTCCTTTACAATTTTTTCAATATTTTAGTTTGCGGCAAATCGTATTTCCTCTTATATTATAGACAACATCTTTTGGAAAAAAGCGTATGGCAAAACATATTTCCTATATTACACATACGTTTACAAAATACAAGTCTTATTTCCTATCTTACACCATATTTCACTAAATAACTGCTCAAAACATACATTATTTCCTATATTACACCAAATTTTATAAAATAACTACTGAAAACTCCCATATTTCTTTCTAACAAAAAACTATACAAATAACTGCTCAAACATCCCCCATATTTCCTTTCTTATGCTCTAAATTTTACAAAATCCAATGTTTTTTAAATCATTCGACAGGTAATCAATCTTCACAAAATATAGAAATGTATCTATTCATTTATTACTTCAAAAACATAAGATCTACAACACTTTGATTTGAGACTAAAGGTCAAATGCCTGCACACAGTTCTTGTAGAATCACACAATTATACCTGATCTTTTAGTATACTTTAAAGGGGCATAACTTTAGTAATGACTGGCAAATATCCACCCTGTAAAAGATAATTATAGTTTTTTAAAGGCTTAAACACTTTTTATTCTTAGGGCTATTCAGAAATATAAATAAACTATCTATTCAAATCAGTTGCAAAAGAATAGTTGTTGGCCATAAACCTAAGATTCTGTATGGAAATAAATGAGAAAAGGTCATGGTCATTTCCAAGGTCAAAATAGCATTTCGAAAATTGCGCGAATGATTTATTATAGCTGAGCATAAGTGTCCCCTAGGCTGATAAGGATGATAAACTATACAGATGCTGTCAACAAAAGTAAAACAGAGGTATAGATTTAAAAATTGAGAGTAATGTTATAGTCCCTTGATGTTATGATGAGTATCCAGTCCAAAGCTAAAAATAACAGAGGCACTGCAAAAAAACACCAATGCAGTCTTATTGCATACTTTACTTTGAATAATACAGCAAATTTTTCACCAATAACCAACACTGTTTTTTATTAAACATGCCATGTCGATTATTCTGCTTTGAGTATAAGAGATGGATGGATAACAAGCTCTCTGGCGTCCTTGTAGCATAGATAGCAATGAATTCAGTGACAATTTTTTGCTCTCGGAATGATCATATCGGAAAACCAACCAAGCATGTCGGTTAAATCAGACGCATGTCTGATATTCATACACAATAATTGTTTCATTATAAATTTTCAACAGTTTTATTAATTCATAAAACTTGATACAAGTTCTAATTACCAAAGAGAGTGACGTGGTATCAAAGGGACGACAATTATGTTAAATGAAACAACTCTCAGAGTCACATCCCTTTTAGTTTATTCAAAATGTTGACTAGACTGGGACTAAGAAAATCGAAGCTGTCATAAGCTTTACGGCGTACAGGAGCAAAATATGTCGGAATGTGGAACACCTACTCTATTCCTGCCCAACACCTATGAATTCTCTGATTCAGAGATCAGGAAATCACCCATTAAATAGTTTGTTCACAAAGTGTGCTTCAAGGATTTGACAGCTAGATTTAAAAAAAAGGTTAATCCTGGAATATCCCCCTTTCGCAATCTAAGTGTCCTTTTCAATCTAGAGTTTTAAGTTTTAGAGGATCACACACAGGTAAGGATGAAAAGAAACCAATGTCTTTGTCTGTGTGACCTATAAACGGATAAATATGAGCATTCTCAATAATTCTATGATCAAAATGTGTTAGAAAAGTGTGTAAATACGGGATAGGGGGATATGCCAGGATAAAGCCAAAAAGTCTTACTTCTTGCCAGTAGAACGAATCATCAACAATGCTATCGAAGAATTATGCTAATTTATTTGGCAGTTACAGTGGCCTCCCTTTACACCAAAGACAATAAAAAGAGGAGAAACTTCCCCGAGCTTAGCATGTCAAATGTTGTGTTTAGACATGTTAGCCAAGTAAATACAGTCATAAAACAGGAGTCTTTAAAATCTCCAAGGACAAAACAATGTGCATGTACCTAAGTTCAAACGGATGAATATCTCGAATAAGAACTAGTACGTCTAGGCAAACAGAAAGACTTGAAAAAGAGAGAGCAAAAGACTCTGAGACAGGTCATCAAGTAAGAAAGGTTTGAAAAAGCATCAGTCATCAGCAGATATTCGGCACAGGTAGTTTCGGGACTTTCATATCTATACTACCTAAAGAATGTGCCGGTGTCCCAAATATATCATAGATATATTTCTGATACTCTATATGAAGAAGATGAACAAGAAAGAAAAAAAGAAAAAATAGTGAAGTGAACAATTTAGACATCCTATCCATAAGAAAAATAAATCAGAAAGAAAATGACGTAATTCACACTTTCCTGTAGATATTTGTGTAAAAATAAAAATAAAATATTTTACTCGGTCCGAAAGAAAACAAAGAATGAATTAAAGATAATAAATAATAACAACAACTTCTTCTTCTTACTCTTCGTCTTATACCTGTATGGTACAAGTGTTAAAAATAATACATCCATAAGCCGTATAATAGTGGGTCTGAAAACAAATGACACAGCTTAACAGCAGAGTTCATCAAAGCTTGTTAAAGTCACGATAAACATAGCACATGGTAGTAAATGATACAAAGATGCATATGGGTCTGAAGTCAAGAAGGCTTCACATCTCAATATCTCGACCCAACTCATTATAGGCCCAGGAGCGTTAGGTTATAGGTGAACTTAAATAGAACCGTTGTCAAAATATTGAACTTGGGTACATGCAAATTGTTTTGTCCTTGGTGATTTTAAAGACTCGTGTTTTATGACTATTTCAAATAATCACCCGTAGTCAAACCCTATTTATCGGCTTCGTGTAAGAGTTAAATATGTAGAAATGACATCAGTGGGCTTAGTTTTCCGTTTTCTTTGTCAACTATTAGAAAAATGGTTAACAAATGCGAACAAGAAGGGATATAATTTCAATACCTTGAACATTTTATTGTGTTACCAGAGAGTGACGATTTGCCAAAGAACTTAGAACTCCTGAGTTTATAGACATTTGCCTATTTTTAGAGGTCAACACAAATGTAACGGCATCGCTACTTTTTTCTACGTCGTCCTATACTGTGACTACAGACTCGTTATTCAAAAAGATTTCTTGCTTATCAAGAAACAGTTTTTTAAGTATGTTTCCTTTTTTTTCAATCTCAAAAAGAGAAAAGGCAGGACTGAGGAGAGGATGTACGGATGGACTCTTGCGTGTGTCGGTCGACAGGTAAAACAATTTCTGAATACTGATAGCTCTGGGGGTGAGTAATATTTAAAAGGTTAGTTACACTCAGCTTGTTGAGCGATGATTCATCTTAGCTAAAATTATCCACTGCCGGAAAAGGAGATGGATGTCTTATCTTTTTATAAACTGTAAATCAGGTGAGAGAAATAAAACGTCTTAACATTATTGACGGTAAGATAGGAGGAAGAGAGAAAGGAGGAGACAAAATTATCAGATTCTACAAATTTAAGTATGTTCTTTTCGTGTAATTTGAGTGCCTTACCGTAATCTAGTAGGGCTGTTTTTCCTTTTTCCCTATCATTTGTTGAATGCAAATAATAATTCAGTCGTGTTTTTTATTATCTAAAGTTGTATTCATCCGTAACAATGTTAAGTTTATATACCAGAAGACGTGTAATATTGTGGGAAGTCGTATATTTTCTTCTGGTCTGCTTGTCTGTCCTTCTGTCTTTCTGTGTCTGTCCGTCCGTCCGTCCGTCCGTCTGTCTGTCTGTCTGTCTGTCTGTCTGTCTGTCTGTCTGTCTGTCTGTCT